>JAMKCH010019690.1:0-108912 GCA_023653785.1 Ophioderma brevispina
AACCTAGTTTTATATGAGAGCTTGTACGCGGTGATTCTTTCATGTGAGGGAAACTCTGAATGTGCATAATAAGATGTGAAAAGTGGTAAATAAAATGGGAAAAAATCGGAAATCGCGTCCCCCGTATTGAAATGATATCTAAAAAAGTATCATTTAAAAGACGCAAATTTGGTAGATTAAACTCAAATGAATGTTAGCATAATTAAGATTCCGTTGTTGATGTGAAAACAATTCAAGTGAGTTCCTAAGGGAGCCACAGTACAAAATCTCTCCCCGCGAAAAGTGCAACACCGCTATAGTTCCATAAAAACCTAGAATTTGAGCGTAATTTGTGTAGTTTTGTGGCGGGTATTGGCCCTGAGATTTGCTTTTGGTCATTCATGTCGCGTTTCATTATTTGTAACTTTTATTAAAAAATGATGAGAAAGAGTCTTGGCGGTATGTACGGCGACATAAGTGAAGCGCGTGAAAACACCGATTCTGCGGGTCTCAGGAGCCGAAAAAACATGGGTGTATGTAATTTCAATCTAATTGCGAAAAAAAACTGACATTGTCGATCTAGTTCAAAAGAAGAGATGTTTAAAGAGCATGAATCAAAATTCTCTCCTGCAATTTCATGCTCTAGCTAAGGAAGGTGCAAAGATATGACGGGTACAAGAGAGCGCATAAAAGCACGTGTTTCAATAGGCAAATCATTTGTACTGTGCCCCCTTAACTCATTTTGGTAGTTGAGTCTGACCCTTCTAGTATCAATGCTAGCATTATAGGTAGGTAGTATACTCTCAGATTGTGGTATCACCTTTCAATAGGGCCCAATTAACGGTACACAGGGTCAAACTTTAAAATGACCCTGCCAATCAATGGTGTTGAAATGTAGGCCTATGCCAATTTCCAGCTAGTCCTAGAATTCACAAATGTAGGGCCTTAATAGTGGTAACACCTACCAATTATTGGTTTGGGAGGTATAGGTAAAAAAAATGACAAAGTGGTTAAAAACTGAAATCCAATACGCAATTCAACACGCATGCACTTGTTTCGGAAATACGACGGCGACTATAGAGAGTTGTGGAGTGCCAATCGTGGTGAAACGCCATTTCAATACGGAATAAACCCCAAACTCGTTTAATCTCGTCTTCATGGCAAAATTCATTCCCAGTGAAAATGTGTTTCCACCGATTTGGGAAGTCCTATATGGTGATAGACTATAGCGAGTGAAAATACTGATGTCCCACTGCTATCACTGAATCGAATACCCAGGAGGGCAAGAGAATTTTTGTGGATGGGAATGCTGGCTCTTTCGGAGGCATGATTTCTGGTTTTTTTCGCGTAGTATTGTTAATTTACACAAAAATCGGGCCCGATCAGACGTGAAACATTTGGGGAATGCAACACTGATTAACAAAACCGTGACGCACAGACTTTTATCATCCCTGTTTTTATGTGCGTGTGCTTGCGCAGCAGTGACGATGCTCGGATGGTTGCGCAACAAAAGGACGACGCGCGAGGGCGGTTGACTAGCACCTACGCGCACACAGACGCGAGCTTGCTACCATGACCACAAGCTCGCAGCGCGTTTGTACCCAAACAAAATATACGCACTGTAAGTTTGAAGGCAAGTCTAGGTCTGCAACTTTATAGTACCGGTACAAGTGTCACCAGCCCATGATTATGAAAATACCTGCCAAACTTTTTACAAAATCTTGTTCAATGCCAGCAAGGTGTGGATGTAGAACACGGGGCGCAGGGCTATCCCACCCAAATGGCGATGTTTCTGGGACATAGGATATTGTGTTAGCGCCGATTTCCATCGACATCGCATGGGGAAAATTTCTCTTGGAAACCGTTAGTTTTGAAACCGGTTGTTAAGTAAGTATAAACCATGCACTGATGAAAGTTCCATTTAAAGTTCCATTTTCCGTTTAATACTTAAAAGCTCAATTAATAATTTGCACCTTTCAACATGATTGGTGGTGGATTACAAATTTGACACCTGTGTTATAATCTTCTTCTTGGTTAATTCTCGGATACAGAAGAAGAAAACTTCTTCCGATGGTCAAATGTCAGATTGGTGGTTGTAGGTAATCTGTTAGACCTCTCTTTAGGCCTATAAGGCACGTTTGGAGCACAGATCCGTTTACGGTACTCTCACTGTCTACAGATATATTCATTCAAAACCTTTGGTCCTTGAGAGTGTACCAATGTCTGAAAGCTTCGGCAAGCTCCCGGCGCATTTTTTAAAGAATTGTTCGGCCAAAGTTCGTTCATATATCCTACGGCGGTCAGTCCGGAAGTACGTATATCCTGTTCTAAATTGAAAAAAAATTGGTAAATTGAACCAGCGTTTGAAAATTCTCAAGATCTGGAATAATACCGAAAGGCATGGTGAGGAAAAGATGCGGCCCGTAACGATTGCGTGTTCACTTTTCCGTGTTGGCGAGCACCGCAGTACCCGACCCGGTGTGAAAGAAGATATGGTCCGGCGGGGGCCACAGGCCGGGGCTCCCTAGACGATAAACGGAAATAAAGCGTGAAAACTAATGTTGCGTGAAGAGTCAACGAATCGATTGCCCTATTGTTCACCATTGTTCCCGGACTATGATTACTCCGTATATAATTCTACACCTGTGCCCGACAAAAACGTTCAATTTTCTCGCTATATTCTATAGTGTTCACAAACCCAATTACGATACATATCAAATCAAAACATAGTAAACGGACTCTGATGCACAAAATCTGCCATAGACAACCATCGTTTTCCGGAGATTATTTGAGATTTAGTTTCATGTTGCATGCATTCGCTATGACGGACTGATTTACGTTAATCTCTCGCGCAGAAGTACTAATTTAGATAAGATTTTTAGCAGTCTTGTGGGGACAATCTACACGGCAGCGCGCGCAGATCCAGATCGGATCAAGATCTCGTATCCAGTTTGCGTCTACACGGGCAACGGCAAAACTTGATCCCAGATCTGCAACGCGTACAGGTTTGTGTACAGTTATGGCACGCCATAAAGGTCCAGAACGTATGCCGCAACGCGTTGCGACATTTCAGCAAACGCGTGTGCGACATTTCGGCAACGCGTTGCAAGAAAGTAGCAACACGTTGCGGCGTCGGCCAATTAGAATGACGGATTTCTGTGACGTATTTCAAAAAATTAGACCCACAACGCGTTGCAAAGTATCTAGCAACGCGTTGTGGAACTCACAACGCGTGCAAGCCTTCACAACGCGTTGCGACTTCACAACGCGCTGCAAACTTCACAACGCGTGCGAAGGTCCAACAGCCATAAGGGTCATAACGTAATGCCGCAAGCGGGTTGTGAGAAAGTAGCAACGGCCCGTGCCGAACATTTTGGAACGCTTTGCGACAATTCGGCAACGCGTTGCGACATTTCGGAACGCGTTGCGGGGTCGGCCAATCAAAATCAGCATTTATGTGAGTATTTCAAAAAATAGATCAAAACGCGTTGCGGCAATACGTTATGACCCTTATGGCCTTCACAGCGTTGCAAGCATACAAACGGCGTGCGAGCGTCACAAACCCGTTGCAACTTCCACAACGCGGTGTGAAGGCAAGAAGGGTAATAACGTATTGCCGCAAAGCGTTGCGAAGGTTTGCAAGCGTTGTGAGGTACCGCAACGGTTTGAGATTTATATTGTGAAATACGTCACAGAAATTATGATTTGATTGGCCGGGGACACCGCAACGCGTTGCCGAAATGTCGCACACGCGTTGCTGAAAGGTCGCAACGCGTTGCCGACCGAAGGTCGAAACGGCGTTGCCGAAAGTCGCAACGCGTGTGAATTTCCACAACGCGCTGCGGCATACGTTATGCCTTATGGCTGTGGACTTTAGCAAACGCGTTGTGAAGCTGCAACGTTGTGAAGCTCGCAACGCGTCGTGAAGGTTTGCAACGCGTTGCAAAACTAGCTAGCAACGAGTTTTGGGGGTCTATTGTTTGAAATACGTCACAGAAGAAATTCATGATTGTGATTGGCCGCCGCCGCAACGCCTTGCCGAAATGCCGCAAACGGCGTTGCTACTTCGCAACGCGTGCGGCAATACTTATGGCCTTTATAGCTTGCCATATACACGCTTGGTTAGTGTCGCTGCACTTTAAGCGAGTACTTTTAGGTTACGCGTAAATATTCCTCGGATCACAAGGTTACGGCGTAGCCATTTTGTAACTTTACGCTTCGAAAGATCGCCCGTACTTTCGCCACTCACTGCGCAGTGTAGAGTTCTCCAAATAGTGCTCCCATGATCTGGATCTGTGATCTGGATCACGGTGATGCGCATCGGATCGGGATCTGCGCTTTCTGCGCTACGTGTAGATTGCCCCTGTGACTACAACAGGACTACACCTACTTTCCGGACCGACGTATTCATCTCTGCCCAACTTCATGCATCTGCTTCGCGTCTCAACTCGTTACGTATATTATTAACATACACACTGGCGAGTGCCGAATTGTGTAAAACGTTTTTATATGGAGTGATGAACTGCGCACTAATAGAAAATGCGATTTATTCCGTATTGAAAATACGTGGTACACACTTTGCAACTCGAAGGACCCGTCAATGCATTATGAGGGATGGGTGGAATTGGCAGGGTTAGATGTTCATGCATGAGGTTGCACTTATACTTGCAATGTGATATTCCGTTCTAAATGGATCGATCAAACAAAAGATGTTCACCGTTTTCGCGTACAAACTACAAGTACACGTCATAAATATGTAGAATCATAAATTATACCTTTGAGACGAACTTTTTGGGTCTTATGGATATGCAGCAAGAAAAGTATATTTGAGACAATTCCTCCTCACGTTGCTCGCACTATACCATATAGCCTCATCTTACAAGGTCACGGTTCATTACGTACATTTGTCTTGGTAGCTACTGTCTGTTCAAGTTAACTTAGATGTCCGGTTTTTTGTTAGATTATTTCAAAAAAATACACGTTTTTGAAAGAAAATCATGAAAGAAAACGTGTTATTTCATCATTGGACCCAACAGGATCATTGGGTTCCAACTAAAAAACATTAATCTTCTTGGAATTTTATACAATTTACACTGATTTGTATGGCAAACGGACAAACAAACGGGTCCAGTGAAGATTGACTTTGACTTTTATGGCAGACCATTTACACGAACTAGGGGCGATTTTCAAAGCCCGACGTGAGAATAAATAAACGAAGTTGAGTTGGTAAACCCCGGACTTATGGATTTTGCCACGCCCGACGTGGGGAAAGCTAAGAAGGTGGCGTTCTTCCACGCGCGTGGGAAAGCACCGACCTCGGGAGTTTGCCACGCACTGAGTGGGAAAACACCGGCGCCTTATTCTTAGGAATTCCCACGCACACGTGGAAAAAATCCGACATCGATGGAGTTCTTTCACGCGCGTGGAGAAGCACCGACCTCGGAGTTTTGCCACGCGCGTGCCGTGGGGAAAACAACCGGAGCCTATAAGAGCAGTTCCACGCAGTGGTGGCAAATCACGGCACATAGAAGATTCCCACGCACTACGTGGAAAAACTCTGACCTCGGTGTTTTTCCACGGCACTGCGTGCAAAAACACCAACGAGGGAAGTTCTTCACGCGCGTGGGCATACATACCTCCGCGGTTATATAGGAGTTGGTCCCACGGTGGTGAAGAACCCGACGGTGAATTCTTCCACGCGCGTGCCTAGGTCTTTCCACGCACTGGGATAACCTGCATTCCAGTTAATGTTGTGTGGAACCTTTGGATATCTCGTTTGGTTTGAAAAAAATCAAATACAAAGGGTTCGGATTTGATCCTGTTGGACAAAGTTGGCATTATTCATTTCATACCAGTCAACAGATGGCAGGAAAATAGGACTATGATCGTGAATCATCGCCTCCTAAGGACAACTGTTACTCAATGAGTAAGCTAAGTGGAGTCACAATGGAACCTTCCCACAAAACGTTATTATAATGTACCAAACATTTATCCGCTCATTTCAAACCGAGTGTGGAATGAAATACTCTGATTTCACCAGGTGTGAAGGTTTAAAACTGTCACATTCGTTGTGTCATGTAAAAACGTGTTAGGTCCAAAGACTTTCTTTTCGTAATTTAATTCGAAAAAACATTATTTGGACAATAATTATTACAAACCAGACATCTAAGTTAATTGACAGACAGTATAGGACATCACTCTCTCGTGGAGGAAATTTCAGTTCCGTTATACCGGTGGTAGAAGTTAATTTTGTCCGGCTCGACTCATAGTCCGGGACCAATGGTGAACCATCGGACACGATTCAGTTGACTCTTAGGCAACATTAGTTTCACTTTTCATTCCGTTATCGTCTATGGAGCCCCGGACTGTGGCTTACAGCGGACTATATCTGCTTCACACAGTGTAAAATTTCGGAATACTCACAGTCCGGCTACAACAGTACAGGAATAGCGCACTCATTTCAGTTGACTCTCACGCAACATTAGTTTAAGCTTTATTCCGTTATCGTTGTCTAGGGAGCCAGGATACGGCCCCCGCCGGACTATAGTGCTTTCACACCGGGAACTAAATATGGATGGCCTTTTCTAGAATCAACCAGATTGCACTGTTCCGAAAGAACTTTCCTTTTTGGAATGTGGTAGATGCAAAAGCGGCAATAACGGATAATTTGGAAGTTTAGTTGGTCTCAGAATTCTTAGGACATGTGCATTCACAGCAGTGGAAAGAAGTGTTTTGAGCCCAGGGGGATCAGTCTTCATAGACAAAGGGGTATCATCCGTGTCCAAGAATTCACGAAGTTTACGTAAAAGGGTGTTTGTTCAGGATCAGGCACGTAACGTACGTAACGTGAAAAGGGTCTAAAAATCACAAAAAAGCAAGAAACAAGGCGAACTTGTAATTACGCGATGCGTAAAATTATGTCCCCGCCGAATGTCGCGACCAATAACATGAGATAATGCTAACAAACACCCCACCCCTCCCAATACAGCAAAAGGAACCCCACCCCTTCCCAACACTCGCCAACAAAACCCCACCCCCTCCCCAACACACCGCGCAACGCAACACCCATCCCTCCCCAACAGCACACCCCTGCCCAACAACCCGCAAACACCCACCCCCTCCCCAAAAGCCCACAACTCCCAACCCCCGCCACACCCCCCCCATCCCAAACACTCCACCCTCCTCCCCAACACTCTGCACACCCCAACCCTGGCACATTCCCACCCTCCTTAAAACCCCTCCAACACCCAACCCCCCGCCAACACCCACCCACCCACCCCAATACCCGTAAACACGTTCCCCTCCCCAACACACCATCCCTCCCAAACACCCCGCACATCCTACACTCCCCAAACCCCCGCAACACCCAACCCCCCCCCAACACCCCGCAACACCATACCCTCCCAACACACCGCAACACCCCTCCCAACAGCATGCAATGTCCCTTCCCAACACCATGCAACCCACCCTTTTCCCAAACACCCTGACAAACAACATCCCCCAACCACTCTGCAAACCCCACCCCTCCCTATGGCATAGTAGTCTCATGTAGAGAAAGAATTGCCATATCGACCGTACCATTTCAGGATACAGCAATTTTATGCCATATTTAATTGATCATTTTATTACATACGCCAGAAGATATCACTACGTTATATTGCAAATCCCCTATGGCATAGTAGTCTCAGTAGCGAGGAATTTTGCATACCGACGTACCGTTTCAGAGATACAGCCATTATGCCATAATTTAAGTAGCCATTGAAATACCTACGCCGCATTACGTCACTCCTTTCATATTGCAAAAAAGATTGTGCCCCATGATCTTCTTTCATTGCAGCGCAGAATTTTGAGTATCCGATGTACCGTTTGAAAAATATAGTAATTACGCTGATTTTTTGCAATTAATTAGCTCATTTGCATAATCCAAATTTGCCCAAAATACGTCAAAAATCTAATCCAGTTGAGAAATCTGCCGCCACGCTTCCTTCCACATTACATCATTATACGCCTTACAGACTCCAGAAAACTGTACAAAGGCCTTGCAGGAGAATGTTTCATAAATATGCAAATTAGATACTTAATTAGCATATTTTACGCCCAAAATCTAATCAAGGTAAGAACTCATCAACCCGCTTCTTTCCACCAAGTTGGCATCATGTCGCCTTACGGGAAAAATCCAATAAATAGTGTACAACATGGGTAACATTTTTTTCACAGACGGAACGAACGGACCACAAAACGGACACGGACGCTTGCTCATTCATCGTACCCGTTCCGAACTCGTTCGGCGGGGACAAAAAAGGTTAGATTTTCTAAATGGGACTTACGCATTTTAGGGTCCATATTAATCTCAGCTATAAAAAAAAAAATGAAAACGGTTCCGGGAAAGTCTGTACTTGCCTTCAAACATGTGCTTTCAAATCCCTAAATTTCCCAAAAATTTTCCGCGCTACGCGCCCCGTAAAGAAACCATACAGGTCTAGGCCTATTGGTTTGAGATTGATAAATGACGACTCCTTTTGTGAGTGCCTGATTTAATATGTCGTATACCAAAATTGTTCTATATCACATACCAATGAAACGGACAATGTTTTAACAATTAAAACTCATAATTTATTTAAATGTCAGTCAATTCTAGGTTTATAATTTTCTTAAAATAATTTTTTGGACATAATTTGGGTGCATAATTGCGCGGATTCGGCAATTTTCAGGGAAAATACCGATTTATCGCTGCGCTGCAAATGCGGAAATAAGTGCCGAAAATAACGTTCTCTAAATGCGAAATTCTCCCGGATCCTATAGACCCATAGAAAATGTCTTGAAAACTAAATACCCCAAGGTTTCCGCGACCCACCCCGTGCCGCTTACGAACTCTCCATGAACACCTTAAATTTTATGCTTAGTTCAAATAAAACCTAACATGCATGAACTATATTTTACTGTTTATACCGTCGATCATTGGCCTATATCCATTTTAAAGTTAACCACTTACAAATATCAAATTGTTTTTATTATTTTGCATGAGAAAATGTATTTCGGAAAGCAAACATTGCTTGGTATGGGTTCCGCGCTTCGCGCGAGAGAGAGGCACCCCCTCCCGCGCCACTTACTATATGAATTCTCTGTGACACTTTAACCCATCAAGTCTGTTTTACTTTTTATAAGCCCATTTATCATACCTATATTTTGCTATAGTGAATCACTTACAAATTTCAAATTATTTCTATCAAATTCGCATGAAAATGTGCGTTTGGAAAGTGAAGATTGCAAGGGCAATGGCCGCTCAGCAGCCATATCGTCGACTTTTATCGACTAGTCGTGCCGCCGTCCTGAGAATTGTTGGATACGCCCCTGGCTCAAATGCATTTCCCCTGTTAAATACCTTTCCTCGGATATATCCTGGCTGAAAAAAATAACTTTCCACAGATATCACAGCAGCCAGCAAACTCCCGCTGTCATGGATTACACCAAATCAGGTCACGCACTGCTGCCATTTCAAAACACGGGCATTTACTTCGCATTTCCCAAGAAAAATCGATGACCGTGTAGAAATTATTTTGTCTAAAATGGTCCCTTTGATACCACCCGAAACCGTTTAACAGAAAAACTTCTAACCGGTCACATATTTTTGTTTTAAAACCTTATAATTAAACCCGAATATCAAATTTCCACAGACGCCTACTAAAGTCTGTTGAAGAGACTCTTATTTGAACAATGACACTCATAACAATAGCTCAGCGGGATGTTGTCGGCTGCTGTGCCCAGATATTTTCTGAATTACACCAAGCTCAGACGAACCTCTCTGGTGAGCAAAAATACACTGAAAGAAAATGGTTTGGGTTTTTACGTATAAAGGGGTAATAATTGCATCAATTACTTGCTTAGGGTAAGGAGAAAGATAAATACTTGTTTAGGGTATGCAAAAATTGCGCTACTGATACTTGTTTAGGGGCGCAAATTCCATCAAGTACTTGTTTAGGGCAGCTAATTGCGCTAATGATACGTGTTAGGGATGAAAATTCAACTTAGGTGCTTTTTGTGATTGCTTGGACACGGATGATACCCCTTTGTCATTGAGAAGTGCCCCCCCCCCCCCCCGGGGTTTTTGAACATGTTGAAATTTCCATTGGGAAACGAAGCCTATAATAGAGCTATTCCAATACAATAAGTTCAAAGTCGTCATTTTGAATTTCCGAAACCAACGAGGTAATTACTTATTTTAGCTTAAAGGTCCACGACCTGCTTTCAAAATACTTTATACTATATAGTTTGACCATGTTGAGTAAGAACTATATTTCCTAGAATATAATGGTATCATTAGAGCTATTCAAAATCCACTAATACTATCAAAAAGTTAAGTGGATTAAAATTATCATCACCGTTTTTCGACCTATAATTTGGCTGTTTTGTTTGAACAAAGTAAAGGTTGTAACCTATTTTATGATGCTTTTTGTTGGGTCAAAAGAATGCAACAAACAGTAAGTAAGTGGCAGTTAAAATTTTGGTTTGGAAAATGAGGAGTGGATAAAACCTTTGTTTCTAATTTGTAAAGTCTTTTTAATGATACGAGGTATAGATGGTTTCAATATATGATCAATCAAGTATTAATAGGAACAAAGGTTCTTTTATTTAAATTTAATCATTAGGGAAGATGACATGTAAATTTTGTAAGGTTACTCAGACAACAATTAAGATCTTTTGTTAGATTGCAAAGTTTTCCAAAACATTTTGGAACAAGGCCGAACCGTATTACGCGATGCGTAAAATTTGTCCCTGCCGAATATCGCGATCACAAGGTGACAACTAAAACCTGCACCAGTCCAACCTTAATTATGGCCATCACTAGCTCGCCAAAAAGAACTGGAAAAGAAATGTTATCTCAAGAAAAATGAACTCAAGAAATCTGAAAATTATCATGCAAAAATCCTGAATAAAGCACTAAATTTTGGAAAAAATATGATCATGTACTCCAATTTGGCAACACTATATTTGAGAAAAATCATGTGACACATTATCAATTTGGGACCCATACGGGGTCTGGGAAAGCGGCGAAACATTGAATTTTTACTTTTTTTATTTTTTTCACATTTTCCAAGAAATGTAAACAGGTGGCAACCCAAAGGAAATGACCCACGTGTAACAACCAGAACAAAAAAAAAGAAATTGACCAAAATCTAATCAGGGTGAGAATCCTCAGCCGCTCCTTCACCAAGTTATATCTTGTATAAGCTTACAGACTCCAGAAAAAACTTGTACCACACGCCTTGCGGGGAACTTTAATCCATTATGCAATATTAGATATAATTAGCATATTTTAACCCAAAATCTAATCAGGTTGAGAACTCATTTACCTGCCTTCTTTCCACAGTTACATCATCGTAGCCATTGACGGAAAATCCAGATAAATTGTACACTCAATGGTGACATTTTCTGTGCAATATGGACCTTTTTTCCCCATCCCTGACACGACCCAGGGGAGGACCCTTGGGGAATTGGGGAATGAATAACATGGTGAGTAGGGGTATCCCCTCCTACTAATATACCAAAGTTGGCCACGACTCTAGATCAATCAGAAAAAAAAGATATGCCAAATGTTTCCCTAGCGAGTTACATTTTTATCACGGGACATACATACGGACGGACATACGGACGGAAATACGGACGGACATACGGTATGGCATACGGACGGGAGCCCATTTATAGTCCCCTCCGAACTTCGTTCGGCGCGGGACAAGAACTTCAAACTATGGATTATAAAAAACAAACACCAACGTAGGATTTGAAAAATGACTCCACTAAACAATTCTCTTTGGATCAAAATTTTGATTTTGTTTGAATCTTATTTGACACTGCAAAATACCATATTTATATAGAGCAAAGATGATGGGAAAACACCCAGGATGTGGGAAACTCTTAAACAAGAGGATGAAATATTATATAATGTTTAAATATACCAAGCAATATGTAATATGCAATTAAATCCAATTTTTGAAAAAATGGTTTGTTTCGATGGCAAAAGCTTTGCAATGGGTTTTTATGGGGTCCAGGGAAAGATTTATTAACAGAAATAACTCTTTTGAGTTTTAATAATGATCTCATAAGCTGCTGTGCCTTTTTCTCATTTCATTAGTGTTCGTCTAAATATGCTAAGAATTTTCCTTGTATGTCATTATTTATTGTATAAGAGCTTAAGTTTTGTCATGTAATGTATTTTCCTATACTGTAATGTAAAGGTCACTAAATAAGTGGCGTTATTTGCCTGTTACGTAATAAAGACGGTATGTACAAAAAAAAAGACTTATACCTCACTAAATGGTTGATTCACAGATAAAGGGGATTTTCCCACTATTAAACAACCATATCGGGAACTATAGTTGGTTTGGCCAATATTGCAGTTGGTAGTGCGCCACTTAGCAAAACGTGTAAAAGGACATATGGTCCGCCCGGAGCCTTAGTCCAGGCTCCATGAGATCAGTGGGAAAAAGACATTGCAAAATGGAGGGGCAGGAAGGATTGCAGAGGTTATTTTCATGAGGGGGCGAAATTTGGGTTCATTCTCCATAGGACACTATAACGACGGTGATGGTCATGCGGGGGGGGCGGGCTGGCGGGGGAAAGGGTTCTGGGGGCTGGGGTTCTCAGCAGGGGGGGGGGGGGGTTCGCGCCCTGCCCCAGTGGGTACGCCACTGTGCCATAGCACAAACTCAAATAAACCCCTATGAACTAATGTTGCGTGAAGAGTCAACTAAATCGAGTGTCCTATTCACCGTTGTAGGTGGACTATGGGTCCAGAGGGCCATATTATCTCCTACCACACCGGCTTCACCGGAAGGAAATATCATGGAAGAATGTTTGGGTCCAAATTTCAATTTTTCTTTTTACAGAACTGTCCAAAAGCTAACTCTAACCATATGCTTCGCTGTACCTCACGCAGAACCACGAAGAAACCCTTTCCAGACTATTTAAGCAGCCATGGAAATGTCCCCACCGTCCTCTCATCATCCCTCCCCATGGGCGCCACCAGGAGAGAATGGACGCCGCCATCATTAGTGACCTGGAGACGAAGATTAAGGATGTGCAAGGTCTAACAATGATCCGCATAGCAACGAAACGTTTGCAGACAGATATGACAGCATTCCATCAGGAAATAAAATGCCCTTTTAAAAGGGGAAAGCCGAGCTCAGACAGAGCGCTATCTGCTGTGACATGAAAATGAGCTTCATACTTACGAGAGTTGGTGGGCGAATTGGATTGATTATTTTAAAGGGACATGATCAGGAGGAGCTTTGAGGATGAATATTCTCTCAAATTGGACTTGATCGGTTGTAGTATAGAACACCTACCGAGTTTCGATGGTATGTGACCTTGACTTAAAACATGGAGTCTTTTTTTCTTTGGTATAGTTACCCTGATCACGTTTAGCAATGCAAAAAAACAATTTCAAAAGAGACCTCGACCTCAAGATGAAATTTGTGGAAAGTGGAAGGGGACCTTTAATCACCCCATGGGGACATGGTAGTTTGGGTTTATTGATGCTTCTGGACGAACCTGTTAGGAGAGAGAACACGGGATTTAATCTACCACAAGATCATTATCGATACTTGATACGCCGATATCACTTTTTATCTAACAGCCAGTCTGCATTGAGATGTCTCTCTCTCTCCTTTTTATTTTACAGGTTCCGGGACACCCTTTTACAGACAGTCGCAGCACGCAGCAGCGGCGCATTGACCGGAAACTCGTGGAACAAGGACAACCATTGTGATCAGGAAAGAGGAAGATACTCTCTCGAATTCTATTCCGGATGAGGAGTTGGAGAAGAAAACGGATCTCTCTGCGTGAACCAATCCAGGTAAGATTTATTGATTTATAGCTTTGGTAAAACAAAAACAAAATAAAAAACAAACCGAAAACAAAAAAAAGATGCTTATAAAAAGGAGAAACAAGTCGGTCAGAAAAAAAGTTTTTTAAAAATGGGGGGGCGGCCGAAAAGGGCCTAATGCGACAAACAATAGCGATTGATCAATTTTAGGTTCTTCTTGAAATTCGACCTTCGGGAGTTAGACTGCGACTGAGGTATAGCCAAATCACGGACACTTTTAAAAAAGACATTTATTTGTTATTAATTTTTCGGTCGCTTCGTGGAAGGAAATGCCACGTAATAGGATTTTTTTCCTCAGCAATTGGTAAAAAATCATAGGGCAGAGGGCACCATGAGGCCCAGGCCACTCTGTATTCCCGTCGGACTCACTACAAGTGTTCATGCGGCCTAAGTAAAGCAGGAAGCGCCGATTGCACAAAATGTGTTCCCATGAAATGAGGAAGTTAGTTGAGTCGAGTTAGGGATGACGTGTACCTTCAAAAAAACGGGCAACCAGAGAGATACAACTTCTCCGTTAAACATGTGTCTCTGGAATGCTATTGCAATGTATTGCATAATCAAGATGTCCCGGTTGTTTCAACTCGCCGCAGCTAGCACAAACCATTGTATACAGAAGGCAGTGGGGCTGGTCTTTAGTACAACGGAGTCATACTGAAATTCCGGGCATGTCAGAAGAGTCTTATCGATCTTTTGCATTTCACATTTACGAATCACCCTAATTTCGTCGTGCCACGACCATGTCAAAAAATAACGACCGTAAGGGTCCCTGTACTAGGTGTCTTGTTCTCCTTTGTATACTGCACAATGTCAAGGTTTCTTCACTTATGGACGCAAAAGTGCGAAGCCAGGGCACTGTCATGGGGTCTCTCGGGTTTTTTTTTCATATGCCTTGAATTGACGCGTGGTCTTGATAAAGCTACCATTTAGCCATTGTTACTATGTAGACAATCAAACTATTCATATTGTTTTTAATTTTACATAAAGATACAGACTGTGCGCAACCAAGCTTCGCAAAACGGTGGATGGTTTAATGAAGGGTCACCTGGACGACCTCATTCAAGTCTCCGAAATCTCCACGCAAGAGAGCGGCTACAAAAACAAACCCAAAGAGTTTGACCCAGAAACTCCGCGTCAGGGGCCTAATTCGGTCGACGAGATTTCTTGCTATGATCCGCCGGAGGAAGGAAATCTGCGCCGCATCCAACAGGCGCATTGATCTCAAATGCTACTATGTAGCCGAAGATGAGTTTACGGTGATACAAGAAGAATGCGATAACGTTTTCCGTTGAAGATCGCGTGGGGCTGGGAAATTTGTCAACGTCGTTGGCTGGCAGCGTGTGCCTTCTTCTTACTGGGCGCCGTGGACCCGTGGATGAATCCTGAGCCAATGATTTTTATTAACCGTTCATAGGAACAGCGGAAATATTTTTGAAGAGACAACCCCCCCTACAGGGCATGAATATAAGCTCTATGGTAACTATAGGGGAGTGGGTTTTCGTAACAGCATTTCAGTATGAAGCTATCTGATGGGATTCACTCCAAACTTTTCCAGATATCGAATCGCGGTCATATTTGTGTGAGACATGCGTCGAGGTTCTAAGAATCGCATTTTCGATCGACCCCATGTAAGCAGATTTCAAAGATGATTGGGTTCGCGATTACGGCGCCAAAAACATGTGTAAGCGTGAAAGTGGTGGACAATCAAATCCACTACTTTTGGCATATGAAGAATAACTGCTACGAATAAGGTGATTTCGATGCATTTACTGTCGTCAGTTTGAAAAACAGGAGCCTAGCAACATAGCGTAACGTCGGGTTGGGGCACCCCCCCAGAGGTTTTTTACCAGGAAGAAAAGCTGGAACAAATCATGCCTAATTCAGCCCTCTTTTTCACGGCATTTTACCTCCAACGAGGAAAATCTGCGTCAAAAACATCTGACCTCCAAAACCGGGAATTTGCACTTTCTGACAAGTGACCCTTACGCCCCTGAGGAGGAATCTCATCACGTATCGTCACTCATAATCAAATGGTACCATGCCTGAATTTTTAAACAATACCCTTATCACCAGGATCTAAAGTATCCTCTTTTCGTGAAGTTTTTAAATTTATCAAAACCACCCACAAATCACGAAATTACGGTCATCGTGTCCAAAAGTGTCCTCACAGCAAAGGTTACATGCGGTGATGATGGATCTTGTGCTGAACAGAACATACAGTCCTTCCATGTTTTCAGCCTGACGCTTTATCAAGTGTCTATAATAATGCTATAATTATAATCTGAATTCTATTGTGATTTGGCTGATGACGACAATCAACCAGCCCAGCTATACCTGCATGTTAAAATACAATTTATTATAATGTAGTGATAGATGGTGCATCACCGTTGAACAAGCCTTTTTGTTTTTTCTGTATCACAGGGAACGCCATACTGAGGGCAAAAGACAAAAGAAGAAAAGTTTTGTTTGTCCAATAAGCGCAGAAAATCCCAAAACATTTTGTGTTGATTTTATAACTAAGTATTTTTTACAACTGTTTTGAGTTCAATTGGGTGGACCATCTGTGAACTTCTGGAGAATTTTCCTTAAAACTTAAAAATACCATCGCGGTCCACCCAGACAGCCGAGTGCGGTTGCCCAGTCAGCGGTTGGTGAAGGGGCCAAAGGTCAAGCAATTTATTAAGGGTTAACCATTTGGCCCCACAGACACTACACAAGATACAACAGACATACGACCAGAGGTCATCCTAGGTGCCTTTTGCAATTCTTGCAGAACGACACAAAAAAGGGAAGTGCCTATTTGGGTCTATCTAATGGAAACGAACTTTTTGGCTAAAGGCTATGTGTGTTGCAAAAGGATTGGCATAACTTAATCGCACGAGTACAGTAAGTGTCGGTAAAGTGGTAAGAAATGTTTAATTTTCTAGTTTTTATCGCTAAATTAAGATGTAAGGATTTGTATTTTGATTAAATGGTATGATACAGTGTGCGGATTTGGAGTAGTAAAGGTAAAAAGCTATGGAACTCAGTCAGTGCTAAAAACACTGCGCAAGCTGTAAACCACCACAATAAAATCTACAAAAATATCACTGTCCCAAAGATCGCCCTTATTACATCCACTGTTAGCAGTTTTTCCACATCAAAAAAGAAATCTGCCAACAAATAATTTCCTTGAATCATGATTTTGACAACTATCTGTACCACGACCAACACACAAGGCAGGAAAACATCCCTACATAAAAACATTGATTTTCCCACGACCCCGACCTACTAACACCAATTTCTGAACAAACCACACCCCGGGACTAAATTATCTTCCTTTAAAACAATGATTTTTGACCATGATCTAAATAGGCCCGAAGAATTCTTCGACTAAGCACCCATTTCGGAAAACAATCCTCCACATTAATATTTCCTTTACGGCAATGATTTCGCCAAATAGTGTGGGTTGGTATGTAATGAGAAACAGTTCCCGTAGGGATTTTGGTGATAAAGTTGATTTTCTTGCGTTTTCCATCAATAGGGGGACACAAGACAGTAGAAAATGAGGGGGTGCAAATTGCGGAATGTTGCCCCTTCTCACGGGAGAAAACGTTTACTACAGGCGAAAAAAATTTAAAATCGAGTCAAATTGGTGTAATGTAACATTAACATTGTTCGTTCCCTTATAGGCATTAGTAAAAAGTTATATTTGCCTAGGTTTCCGACCTTGAGGTAAAGCGATATCGCAACTATTAATGGTTCAAGGTCATCCGGGGTAAATTTACTCCAAACCAATGCTCAGATTTTGTTGAAAACTGAGTGACTAAAGTTGTTTGTAGTGTCGTCACAGGATTCAAACATGATATTGTACAGTGTATGAAAAAAACATTTGGATTGGCTAATTACATAAGCAAAATGTAGCAAGGGTCTACGGCGGTATATGGGGGGGATCACCATAATTTTCCCTGGATGTCGCAATGTGATATCACCAAACAGTTTAAAATGCATTTTCTGTTTCAGTATGACACAAGGAAACATTTGGACACCACTTTCAACAACATCGAAGCGTTTACCCCCAGGGTGACCTTGAACCACTATGGGGCTGTACCGCTTTAACTAAAGGTTGGAACCTAGGCAAATATATACTTATTTTAATCCTTATGAGGAGAGGAACGCGTTAGTATACATTAAAACACAATTTGACTTGATTATAAATTTTTCCCTGTACTAACATTTCCCCCCTTGCAGGAGGGGGCATCAGTCCGAAAATTTGCACCCCATCATTTTCTGACAGTTTAGGCCCTACTGAAACCCAAACAGCAATAAAATCAATTTTAGCATGAAAATCCTACGGGAATACACACCAACCCACACTAAAAGTCCCTGTAAACGACCAACACCAATTTCGAAAACGCCCCCACAAATATTTCCTTTAAACAATTTTTTTTTTGACATCATAATCAAGGCCGAAAAATTTCTTTAAAATTAGATAAAAACCCATACACGACCAACACCAAATTCGAACCCCCCCCCCTTTGAACAATGATTTTGCCAAAGACAAATTTTTTTTTTTTTTTTTTTTTTTTTTTTTTTTTTTTTTTTTTTTTTTTTTTTTTTTAAACCGGGGGGGGGGGGTAGGACACGATCTGCTCGATTTGGGCATTGGGGATTTCCAAACAGTAATTTGGGGAACTACTACGTGCATTTACTATGGCAGTCTCGGTCCCAGTGACATTACAAAATCATCTCTTAAACCTCTGTTCAAAAGATCTTAGAAATATCATGATAATTTAAGAAAAAAATATTAATGTCAAAATCCGTCGAGGTTAGTGGATTAACCTCGCTGCAAAATAGTGTAATTTGCAATAACGGTCATTTAGATTTAAATATTCGTGACCAGGCCTAGTCTTTAGTCAAGTCTGTGTGTAACCGTTCGATATGCGTAAGAGCGCCCTCCTACCGTAAGTCTTTGAAACAGACTAGCACCCGGAAGTTGACACCGTTTTGAATTCGCTGTTGCTGTTTAATAGGTTGGCATGTCCTACCCCCTGCTTTAAACAATGATTTTGCTAAAGAGCCATACGCGGCCAATACCCATTTCGAACATTCAAATATTTCCTTTCAACAATAATTTTGCCAAAGACCCCGAACACAACCAACTCCCATTTCAAAATAATCCCCCCACAAATATTTTCTTTTTAACAATTTTGCCAACATGCACAACCAACGCCCATTTCGAAAATAACCCCAGAAAAATGTTTAAAACAATGATTTTGATAAAGTCCCCGTACACGACCAACGCCCATTTCGAACCCCAATATTTCCTTTGAACAATTATTTTTGCCAAAGACCCCGTACACGACCACCGCCCATTTTTATCGAAAACAATCCCCCAAAATGATTTTGGCCAAATTACCCGTACATGACCACCACCCATTTTCGAAAAAAATATTCTAAAAATATTTCCTTCAAACAATGATTTTGCCAAATATCACAAAACCAACACCCATTTTCGAAAATAATCCCCAAATATATTTTCTTTTAAGCAATGATTTTACTAAAGAGCCATACACGGCCAAAAAAACCCACAAATATTTCCTTTAAAACAATGATTTTGCCAAAGACCCCGTACACGACCAACACCCATTTTCGAAATCAACCCCACTAATATTTCTTTTAAACAGTGATTTTGCCAAAGACAATGTGCACGACTAACACCCATTTCAAAAACAATCCCTCCACATTAACTATTTCCTTTAAATAATGATTTTGCAGAAGACACCGTGCACGTGCAACACCCATTTCAAAAACAATCTCTCACATTTCCTTTAAACAATTTTCCAAATACCCCGTTCACAACCAACACCCATTTCGAAAACAATCCCTCCTTATTAAATAATTCTAAAACAATGATTTTGCCAAAGACCCCGTACACGACCAACACCCATTTTGAAACCAACCCCACATATTTCCTTTAAACAACAATTTTGCCAAAGACCCTGTACACTACCAACACCCATTTCGAAAATTACCCAAGACAAATATCTTCCTTTAAGCAATGATTTTGCTAAAGAGCCATACACGGCCAACACCCATTTCAAACCTTCAAAGACCCCGTACACGTACACGACCAACTCCCATTTCAAAAACAATCCCCACAAATTGTTCTTTAACAAATGTTGCCAAAGACTCCCTACACATTCAACGCCCATTTTGAAAATAATCCTCAGACAAATATTCTCCTTTAAACAATGATTTAGCCAAATACCCTATACAGGACTAACTCCCATTTCAAAAACAATTTTCCAAAAACCCCGTACACAACAACCATTCAGAAAGTAATCCCAAAACAAAATTTTCTTTAAAAAATGATTTTACTAAAGAGCCATACACGGCCAACACCCATTTTGAACCTCCGAATATTTCCTTTAAACAATGATTTTGCCGAAGACCCTGTATTTCGATATCAATCCCTCACAAATATTTTCTTTTGAGCAATGATTTTGTCAAAGACCCCATACACGACCAACACCCATTTCAAAAACATTCCACAAGTATTTCCTTTAAAACAGTGATTTTGCCAAAGACCCATTTCGAAAACAATCCCTCCACATTAAATATTTCCTTGAAACAACGATTTTGCTCAAGACCCAGCACCAAGTTCAACACCCATTTCAAAAACAATCCCTCAAATATTTCCTTTAAAACAATCTCCCAAATACCCCGTACACAATTAACACCCATTTCCAAACAATCCCCCACAAATACTTTCCTTTAATGATATTGTTAAAGAGCCATTCACGGACAACATCCATTTCGAATTTCCCAAATTTCCTTTAAATAATGATTTTGCCAAAGACCCCGTACATGTGCAACACCCACTTCAAAAACAATCTCTCACATTTCCTTTAAACAATTTTCCAAATACCCCGTACACAACCAACACCCATTTAGAAAACAATCCCTCCTTATTAAATAATTCCTTTAAACAATGATTTTGCCAAAGACCCCGTACACGACCAACACCCATTTTGAAACCAATCCCACAAATATTTCCTTTAAACAACAATTTTGCCAAAGACCCTGTACACTACCACACCCATTTCGAAAATAACTCCGGGAAAAATATCTTCCTTTAAGCAATGATTTTGCTAAAGAGTCATACACGGCCAACACCCATTTCGAACATTCAAAGACCCCTTACACGACCAACGCCCATTTCAAAAACAATCCCCCACAAATATATTCTTTAAAAAAATTTCCCAATGACCCCCTACACAATCAACGCCCATTTCGGAAATAATCCTCAGACAAATATTTTCCTTTAAACAATGATTTAGCCAAATACCCCATACACGATTAACACCCACTTCAAAAATCCTCACAAATATTTTCTTTCAAACAATGGGTGTTGGTCCCATACAGGACCAACACCCATTTAAAAAACAATTTTCCAAATACCCCGTACACAACCAACACCAATTTCGAAAACAATCCCTAAATATTTTCCTTTAAACAATGATTTTGCCAACGACCACGTATTTCGATATCAACCCCTCACAAATATTTTCCTTTGAACAATGATTTTGCCAAAGACCCCGTACACACCCATTTCGAAAACAATCCCTCTACATTAAATATTTCCATGAAACAATGATTTTGCCAAAGACCCTGCCCTGTACAAGTTCAACAACCATTTCAAGAACAATCCCTCAAAAATTTCCTTTAAAACAATCTCCCAAATACCCCGTACACAACCAACACCAATTTCGAAAACAATCCCTAAAATATTTTCCTTTAACATTGATTTTGCTACTGAAGAGCCATACGCGGCCAACATCCATTTCGAAACTTCCATTACACAATGATTTTGCTTAAGACCCCCCCCCGTATTTCGATATCAACCCCTCACAAATATTTCCTTTAAACAATGATTTTGCCAAAGACCCCGTACACACCCATTTCGAAAACAATCCCTAAAATATTTTCCTTTAAACAATGATTTTGCCAAAGACCCTGCCCTGTACAAGTTCAACAACCATTTCAAGAACAATCCCTCAAAAATTTCCTTTAAAACAATCTCCCAAATACCCCGTACACAACCAACACCAATTTCGAAAACAATCCCTAAAATATTTTCCTTTAACATGATTTTGCCTAAAGAGGCCAGTACGCGGACAACATCCATTTCGAAACTTCCATTACACAATGATTTTGCTTAAGACCCCGTATTTCGATATCAACCCCTCACAAATATTTCCTTTAAACAATGATTTTGCCAAAGACCCTGTACACTACCAACACCCATTTCAAAATCAACCCCCCTAATATTTCCATTTTAGAACCGTGCTTTTGCCCAAGAACAAGTGACTACGCAGCTAATAAGGAGTACCTGTGAAGGTACTCAAGAGTAGCGGCACAGGCACTCCACTACTAGTAACCTCCCTATGTACTTTTCAGTCACCAAGCATACAACTGCAGAGTACACTATATGATGGGTACTGCTAGTTGCCTCCATGTGTACTTTTCAGTCATCTGGCATAAAACTGCAGAGTACCACTATACGATGGGTACGCTAAGAAAGCATAGCAGTCAGTGGCTTGTATACTGCCCAACTTAGCTGTCTGCAACAATGATGAATCAAGGGGGTAGCCTTGGAGTAGATTTAAGAGTACACTTGGAAGTAGAGGCAAGAGTCCACTTTTACACAAGATTACAAAATCGCTTCTTTTATGATTAATATGCATGTTTGAGCACCACCACTCGCAGGTACAGTTCACAAGACAACCACCAACAACTGCGCAAAAATCCCAAATTCTGAAAATTGGTTGCGCTCTTCGAAAAGTAGAGCTAAGAGTACACTTGAAATTGAGCTTGAAGAGCTAAGAGTATACTTGAAGTTGAGCTAAGTGTATACTTGGAGTAGAGCTAAAAGTACACTTGGAGTAGAGCTAAGAGTACATTTGAAGTAGCTTCATCTCTGGATTACACCATATCAATCTAACTGTGTAGTCCAAAATGTATCATACCTGGTATCAAAATAAAGAGAGGTTCGTCCTAAATTATCTCTGCAAACCAAAACCAAAGAGATAGTCCTTACATGTACTAAATTTTAAATTTTTACAGATAAAAACACTTCCTAATAAGTACACTTCCTAACATCTTTTTGGCACTTAAATGTTTCCAGGGTTTATATAATTCCAGGAAAAGCGATCACTGAAGGACTAGAATACATACAGCCTTTTATTAAATCAAATTGCTGCATTATTATAAGATCGTCTATATGCATATGAAAATCATGGAAAATTAGATTATAACACTTGATAGAGGGCAGGCTGTAGAATATAGAAAGATTCTCAGGGTTGTGAACACCATGCTTTAGGTGCCCAATTCGGCTACTTTTAAACGGCAAAAAGTGCTCTCAGAGTGATAATTTCGGCAGGTGCCACAGTAGCAGCAATTTTTTGTCCCATAAAAATCTCCACATACAATAGGTGGTTTTATGAGATTCCTCTCGCCTATTAAACATAGGTATACTGCAAACACACCTGTAAGCATTAATATTGTTATGTAACTTTGATCATTAAAACCACAGATGTTATACTATCATCTCTGATTTAACATGCTCAATCTCGTGTGTTCTTGTTTCCTGTGTTTCTTTTTATAATACCAGAAACCATAATTCACTCACTCACTCACTCAACATAACATTCACCAAAAAAGTCCCACAGCCCACAGGTGGCGTCACTTTCAAATTTATAACAAAAACCTTTGTAGGGGTAGTGAGCATCATTAAAGCTTCTTTGTTGAAACTTTAGTGTACATCTAGATACAAGCCAATTAAATTAAACAGCATGTACTGTTGTACAGTATTCTACAAGACAAATTTGACCTTTTTGTGCACATCTACAATTTTGCTTTCAAAACGCGGACCTTTTGGAGAATAGTGAACAACCGCACCCCCAGCTTTCCAGAAGACCACCTTTCCAAACATGGCGTATGAACGGACTAACTTACGTGCACATTAACGTCAGGAGACTCGACAACCTTCTCTGAACTGAATAATATGCATTTTCATGAAAAAATGTCGGGAAAAATGTTTCTTTTACCTCAATATTAGATACTGATACAGTCACATAATATGGAATAAATCATAAGGCAGCTATTTTTGCATGCTTATACTACGTGAATAAAAACAAAATGTGGAAGGATTAAAGATGATCAATGCAATGCAATCACTATATCATAGATTTGTTTTTATAAAACACATCTAATATACTTTCATGTGTTGAAAAAATGAAATCGACTGAAAAATATGCTAGATATGGCAGGTTTTGTAAGCACACCCCTTTTTCTCCATTCCTATGGGAATTACACACACATTAAACTTGTGTTTGTGAGATTGTACAATATCATGATGCCTTTGTCAATTTAACTAAATTAATATTATATTTTCTTGAATATTTCAACTACAGATTAATCAATGAATCTATTTATACGAATGCAGGGATATAGCTACGCCGGCCGGCGGCGGCCGGCCATGTCCGGCACTCGCTCCCACCGACCGGCACAGAAGGTCATTTGGGAGGTTGCCGACCGGCACTTTACGAGCAGTGAAATGAAAAATTACCACATAAATTGGCAAATAACTCGTAGTTTGTCCATATGTGCTAAAAAGTGTAGTAAATTTTAAGATTTACAACCGGCACTCAGAGTAGCCTAGCTATAACCCTGTACGAATGTGTCAAGTGATATGACAAATCCAAACAGCAATTCACCTGTTGCAGAGCAAGGAAACAAGATCTTCCCATTGTTTAGGATATTGCTAAGAGCTTTGACCCATATTGGCATATCTTGTATCTATACCTGGATTACAGTAGTAGTGTTGAAAACCTTTTTCATTTACACATCAGGATTAATTAGGTGAGATTTTGTGTAAGCATTTAATTCCTTTTGAGGATCAATAAAGGAGATTATGGCTATTCATAAAATTGCTATTTCCAGTTTAGCAAGATCATTGCTGTAAAGGAAATAATACACCAAGAACCAAAAAAATCAATTAAGGTGCTTGTTCCGATTTATGTGCATTGTGTTCTCTACTTGATATGAGAGCCCGGCACTTGCACATACACCCCACCAAGTACCGTGGGAAACAAACTTGCGGTTTTGATGGTAGACGCATTAATGCATGCTGCAAAGCCCTATACAATAATGTGCTAATTATTGGGTAGGTTAACCACGAAAAACGCGTTTTTTTGTCATATCTTTGGGAAGGAAATGGATTTGAAGCCTCAAGTTTTGGGACGACAATGAGAAAAATACGGCCTTTCATCTGATATCAAAATTAGTACTACTTCCGGGTAAATCAGGGGGTCCCAAAGACGATCGGAACACGCCCCTTTAAACAAGATAGCAAGGGTCATCATTACTTTCATATTCATAATGCCATACCCCGTATATTGCACATTTTAGCGCAATATCTTGCTTAACTGTATAAATCCCATTGGAAATTAACTGGCTTATTTTGCAGTCAATTTCTTTCATTTTTTCAACACTTGGAAGTATATTAGATTTGCTTTATTAAAATAGCAACAAAGCTATGATTCAGTGATTTTATCAAGTTCAAGATCATCTGCAATCATTGCACAATTTGTTTTTGATTCACGTAGTATAATGTTACAATCAAATAGCTGCCTTATTCCATTATTCCTGAGTGACTGAGTATTTGATGTACACACAATTGATTTCAGACAAACCAAATGCAGCTGTACTCTGTTTGATCACTGCCTGTTTTAGGTTTCATACCCTAGAAACACATGTGCTAACCTATGAATAGCAGCATTTACACACACAAATAAAGAAAGCACAATCAAAATGCTAGAGCAAATACAGAGTCATTATAATGTCACCCTGTACCTTGCACCTGAACAGAGTAAAAAAGATTTAGCCATCATCATTATACTTCTGTATGGAACATGGATTTATGTTTTACTTTAGTTGCTTAAACATGCAATAAATATGAATCAGGAAACCTGTAACAATTTTCTTCTCAATTTTCTTTAAAGAGACATGAGGAGATTTCCAGAAAGAAGCGCCCCCAATTTTTCTCGAACCTAGGTTTTTTACATATCACTATGAGCTAGTAAAATCTCAATTCCCTTGGCACAGTTCAGTAACTTTCATTCACCAGTGTATTTAGAAAATACACCCCCTGGTTTTTAGGTATGATATATGATACCCAGATCACACAAGGTCAGTTCATGTCAATGTATGTACAAGTACAATCCACTGAACTGTGTCCTTGGTGGATGAGCATATTGTAACTCATAGTGTATTTGGAATGATTACCAATGTATTAGATCACACCTGAAGTGAATAAGCCAAATATGCCGTCTTTATGTAATAAGATGATGGTTTAGTAGTTTCTGTCATGCACGACAGAAAGTCAAAGCATGGTTTACTATGGGGAATGATTACGATAGCAGGCAAGTTCAAAACAAGGTTTGCGGTTTTCTTTTGCACCTGTTTGTCCAATAAACCTTCCAAATGTTTCTCGGTAGGTGGTCTACAACCGATCCAGTGAAATTTGAGAGAAATTCATATCCTAACAAAATCTCCTCCTGTCACTTTAAATGACAACTAAAATGCTTAATATAATGTAGGTTACATATCTCATTCATTCATTTTACAATATAGGTGAATAATAAATTTGTTAACTTATCCCATTTGGGGTCAACTCCTGTGCCAAATGACAGAAATCTTAGTCAATTAGGGAACACAACTTTGATCATAAATTGACAATTGCTAAAATTCCAGATGATTTCAATAACACTTCCACGGACAAGTTCAGTCAGCCAGAGTATATGGCTATTCAGGGGGTGGATTTGGGGCTCAAGCCCCCGGGTTTTTTTTGGGGGGGGGGATAAAAATCAGCCTATTTAGGGTACATTTTAGCCACCCAAATCCACCTCATGGGCACGCGCATGATAGCTATATACTCTGGCTCACAAAACTGGTCTGGAATTTTAGCCATTGTCAATTTATGATCATGTGTCAGATGCTGTGCATGTGACACCCATTGTGTTGGTCTTGACTTTAACATGGCTATTCCAATGAATTTACTATCCCATATGAATTCTTACTTCAGTTGTGCCTTATAATTGGGGGGGGTTATGGAGTTCCCATTCAATATAATGTTTCCATGATGGGTTTGATGGGAGTGCAACCAAACCCTGCATGGAGCAGTATTCTAATTATAATCTCTGGTTAATTACATTAACAAAATTAATTATTACAAAATAAATCTCAGCAAGGAGCCTAGTTTTGAACCAGGGACCATTGATCCATCACCTACATCAGGTTTTACTTATTACATATACAATATGTTGGTTGCTCCATACATTTTTGTTGTCAATATAAGCTGTCTGATGGTATTGTTTTTTTATAGTGTTTACAATCAATGCATATACTCAGTCTCAATTCTGGGACATGGTAATTCTCTGAAGTAAATTTTATCAGTCAGCCATAAGGTCACCACTGGCACGCTTATTTTCTTGTTCACACAACCCGTGCCCACTGCACAGAAACATTCGTGAACCCATGTCATACTTTTGACAGCCTTTCAAAATCAGTCATTTTTCTTACTTTCTGCTCCTACCAACACGCAGCCAAGTATATTTGGTTCAAGACAATACAAAAACAACCATTTTCAAAAAAATTCAGCTGTCATGCGTATTTTGGTAAAATGTTGCACCAGCGCGTGATACGAAAGCGGGTCAAATGCGTCTCCACGGTGACCTTACTACTTGCTGTTATGCTTCAAACCAATGATGAAAATAAAATGTAGATGGCTCAAGGCCTTAGTTTATTTGCAAATTTGTCATAAGTAAAACATTTCCCTTAGTACACCTGAAATATCATCCTAGCAACACATTGCAAAATATGCTAAAACACAGCAAATCAAGGCTCTCCTACTTTGTACTTTCACGCCCGTGTAAGTGCCTGATTGTTTACGTTCCAAAATGACCGATCTTTTGGTTAGATTTCAAGTCACAAAACTGGCACTAATTGTACCATCTTTCACCTCTATGAAGAGTTAATTATATAAATGAGTGGTTCAATCTCTTCTGTAAAAATCTCTTACAAAAGCTCCCATGTCAAGAAATATCAGAAAGGGGCAAAATTTAGATTGTACCAATGACATGCAAAACCACAGATTTCTTTTGTTATGACACTATTCTTATATTTTCTGTTTCAAAGTAAATACATACCCACAAGATGTTTTTGTGTTGTTCACTGTAATTGCAATATTGGACAGAACTGTGTGGACTCAGTAATTGTACAACATCCTTTTATTTGTTGACAAACTGAGTGTGTGTACATTGTTTTTTGCCAATGAACGAGGAAGCTAAAAAATATGCAGGCATCTCTAAACAATTATACATATGATATAAATTTTCAAGTGATTTTTTTTTACATTAAGTATATTGAACTGTACTCTCAGTATTGTAATACCTTACAGTTCTTATAAATAGTTCAGTATATGACACTTTGTCAGAGTCGCCAATGTTCTTCATTTCTTCCATTCACCAAGACAATTTTGAGTCATTTTGCTCATTTTCTTTAAAAAAATATCACACTTTTCTAGGAAGTAGACCAATGATATTCCAAGTAAGCAATAGTCATAAACTGTAACAAGGCCTACAAGGTTTTTGTTGATTTAAACGTCTAATTTTTTTGTTGAGTATTGAACCAACTTTGGACTTTCTTGTTCAATTTCTCCAATTTAGAGACTGATCAGTATTTACAATGAGGAAAGAAGCATTCCCAATTTTTCTACAAAAATGTTTGTGTTCCCCACTCGTATTTGTAACAAAAATGGAACCTCTTGAATTCTCAATTCACAATTTTGTGTTCCTTTTTTCCTAATTTTATTCCTCCTCCCCAATTTGGAAGAATGTGTTCCCTAAATTCCCCATTCCCTCCCAATGTAAATAGTTATCAGTCCCTTAGCACTTTCTCAAAACTTGCCACAGTTATCACAAAATTGAGCAAAATCAGCAAGAAAGCATGATGTGTTTCCTTATTGGCGTTTTTCTTCCTGTATCCGGCAGCGAGTTGGCTTTTCCCTTCAATGGACGTAATCTAAAAGATAAAGAGAGAAAAGAAAAACATAACCTAAAAAGTTTATTGTCAGAAGACAAATTACATCGATATCCATGTTTACATTTTTTAAATTGCAAAACCTCCATAATTTAGTTGACTTTGAAAAATGGTAAAGAGTACAGTTATTAAAGGGGCATTTCATGATTCACAGCCCCCCCGACTAACCTCAAGAAATTTGAGATTTTGATATCATCTGAACCATTGGCCTAAGTAGAGTATGTGTGGCCAATCTTACGTGCAAATTCAACTGCATCTGAAATGAATTCTCATTTGTATTCTTGTCCGTAAACGGACAGAAATTACACACAACACAGTGGCCTATGGGGCAGTGTGATGCAAACATTTGCACATACATAAAAATTCACCATCATAATCACTGAAATTTGGAAATAAATTTTCTTGGGGATATCTAATGAACATAAACCAAACCAATGTTCTGGTCCTCGGCCCAAAGAACCTTGCGTGACCTTGCGCACGAGTCCACACAAAATATTTTGATGGTTTCTAGGCAAGATTGACCTACGGAATCTAAATTCTGGATGATGCCACTTTGGCATACTTGAGCATTTTTGAGATAGGTAGGGTAAATTAACAGGGGTAAAATTTGTAAATGCTTCATATGCGGTTAAAGGTGTATAGTCATGTCATCTGGTCCTATTGATTAAAAAAGGTTAGTTTGCTATATCTAGGAATTTACTTTTAACACATCAAAGTCCTAAAAAATGGGTCACGGTCATCCTGGGGTAAACAATTTTAGAATGCACAGATTCTTTTCAAATGGCTCAAATCTTCTTTTTGTTTTTGATATTAATGTCAAATATAGGTACACACTTTGTTGGACATTGTGGTATAAAGAAGGAGAAATAATGGAGAAGGTCAACAGGGTCTATGGGGGTTACTCATTTTTAGTTTAGTCTCTGTTAGATACAACCTTAGCAATGATTGACATATGTTCAATTGTTTATTTTCTGTTTTAACATTCCATACGAACAATTTGCAACCAATTTGAAACAAATCGGATTCTTTAAATATTTAATCCCTATGACCTTGAACAAATTTTGTCGTATTGTATACACAAAAGGTTGCAGGTATGGAAACTATACCTTTTTTAAACCTTAGGAACAGATACACCCTTCTATACATATTTCAATCCACATGAACATTTACAAATTTTAAACCCTAGTTAAATTACCCCCCCTTCCCTATCTCACACTGCTCAATGATGCCAAAGTTGGAAGCGCAGGTCCCCCATGGCCAATAAACCATCAAAACAACTTTGTGTGGACGCTTGCGCAAAGTCAAATGGGTCGAGCACCGGACTAATTTGCTAGGATCAACAAAAGGCACCTTAAATGCTACATTCCATACTCCCCTCATACAACAGACTTTAATGGTTCATTGCTGTCACTGTGCTGGGTTAGATTGATCTTAATCTCAGCTCACTTCTTTTTATATTTTTGGTTTCCCTGAGGAAGAATTTTTTTAAACCTCGAAACTTGGTGTTTTTTTTATGTCTTTGTACATAACCTTTTATCCCCATTTTGTGTAGAAACTAATACTGTTTCCAAATATGTGTTTTTGTCATAACCATTTCTCCTAACAAACCCACATCACTGGGTCATTTTCAAAGGGGCCTAAATCCTAAATAAACAGTCATTCAGTACTAACTCTGTTCCAAATTTCAGAAAATACCCACCCCTGTGATTTCAAATATCCCCAAACTCAACTTTGAGTTACAATGACTGTATTTGAATAATGATCACTGCAATTGTTATCAATTGAGGGAATCATGGACTTTCCTACAAAATGAGATCCTGTCTATGAGTCTTTCTGTCCCACTACTATGCGTTTCATTATGCTTTGACCATATGGGGCTAATATTTGGCATGAAGGTAGGGGAGGACAGTCTGACGTTTGTTAGCAGGTTTCCGAGTGACCCAAAGGTCCAACTGTCATCTAGAGGTCATTTGCATACAAATGCCCTTTGACCACCAAATTGGTCCCAAAGCGCTGACCTGAGCACAGAACAAATATGATGTCAAATTTGTCACACACAAGTCTAAGGACAAAAACAGAGGAAATGCACTACGTAACATAATAATAATGTACCACAAAAGTACCACACCCCTCTAGCGCACTTGTGGCCCTAGGCAGGGGAGGCCGAAGGCCGAGCCGAATCCGAATTCTGAGAGAGCGAGGCAGATGGAACAGAGTTTATACTGAATGACTGTTGTATTAGGATTTTAGGCCCCTGTTGAAATGCCCCAGGTGATGTGGGTGTAGGAGAATTTTTATGACAAAAACCATATATTTGGAAACTAGTATTTATTTCTACACAAATGGGGATAAAAGGTTTATTTCCAAAGACTTAAAAACACCCAACGCAACCTCTGCTGATAGTGTAATATACGGTGACCGAGGCCGAAAGTAGTTGATACACCCTGCATGCTACAATCAATGGAAGGGCCACTTTATTCAAATCTCTGTAGATTATTTCTCAGTCCCAAGGTAAACTTCCGTTGAGTACACCACCTCTGTGATAGATTTAGATGAAGTTTTCATGGAGGGGGGGAGGTTATGGGTTTCAAGAAGAAAAGCCACTTTTGATTGGGGTGAACGTATCAACTGAAAAGGTCAAAATTTGTCTTTTCTAGCAGTACTTGACCATTGGCCATACAAAGCACTTTCTTGACTATCTGTATTACGTCTTCGTCGTTTAGAACATGTTCTGTTCTTTGCCAACCTCCTGAGGGTTGTGTTTCCTGATGATCCCCACACTAAAGCACTGAAAAACAAAAACTATCATGTTATATTTAGAAAAAGGCAGGACTGCATAGAATTAATGCCGCCATTTTCTGATGGTAGCCAACACTTCCCCTAAATCAGGATTAAGTGCTTTTTCAATTGCACTTTAGAAACCTTAGATCGGCCAATTCCTGGTTTTCCATCTGTTGAGACCATCGCCATTCACCCTAGGAGTTAGCTCCAAGTTGAAGATGCTCACCATGTTCAATTTGATAGCACAATCTTTCTTCAAAACTCCTTAGAGACTGTTTTAAGGGATTGGACTTTGCTTCAGAAACTCTCTCTGGATTTAAGGATGGCGGTTAACAGCAGGTCCTCTGTCTGGACACAGGGTACTTCACATTAGATCTTGGCAGCTATGTTCTTGCATGCTCGTTACACTACAGCAGATGTCAATTAGAGCAATTCCTGGCTATAAGAATGTATTCCGTTGGAGTTGGGCGAAGACCAATCCGTGGATAGCGGCAGGAGGCATTTAATGCTGGATCAAGCTTCTTGGCACAGATGATAGCAATCACAGATTTAATATTTGCATATTTTTCATATGAGAGGTTTTAAAAAGCAGTCGAAAACTACTAAGAAGTTTATTCCATTACTACTTCTTTAAATTCTATAATCAATTGGCAATCAACTTCTACTCTATTCCTTCAATATGCTTTTATGTAGATTATTACAGAAGTCCTCTACTGTGTTTTGTCCATTCTTGATACACCAGGTGCCTCATAGTCTGGCAACTGACCCTTGGGTTTGGTAGTATCTGCAAAATAATTAGATGCGAATTTTTTTTTGAGTTCAAGTTCAGTTTATTCAGCATACAATATCGCGTGACCGAATGTCTAATAAACAAAAGTATATTTATAATAATACATAAAGTAATCACTTTGTAGACTGTATAAGATGAACTGGTGAGGATGTTAAAAATTGGGATTGTAGGAGACGCATTAATGGACAACACGATAGGGCTTATGGTTATTGCTCGCCCTGTAATACATACAAGTCAAATATCCTCAATATTTACAAAATTATACAAGTAAGGGGTGATAATAAAATACATAGGTAAAAATACATACAAAGAACAGAGACAAACAAACAAAAAAAACAATAATTCTAAGCTAAACAAACACATTGACGGAATACGGGATATATGGGTTTTGACAAGAAGGAACTACCTTTTCAACATGTCTTGCTGAGGTATGTAATAATATTTTCATAAGAGGAGCAGAGATGAAGGGGTAGAGTGAACGAAAAGTAGGAATGATAATAGAAATGGGATTAGAAAAGGTAGGGAGAATACGGGACTTGGGGAGAAATTTAAAAAAATTGTCTGGTTGATGAAATGTTTTTTCAGTTGAGCTTAAAGTATTTTGTTTGTAATTGTTGTGATGGATTCTGGCAGATCATTCCAAAGCTTTGCGGCCGTGATACGGAATAGAAGTGCATTTTCAGAGGAAGATTTTGGGAGGGGAAGATAAAGTTTGTCGGCTCTTTTGTCTGTGTTATAGCTGTGGCTTTGTCTGTTTGTGGTAAAGTAATTGCTAAGTTCGGAGGTTAATGATTGTTGTGATAGTCCAAACATGAAGAGCGCTGTTTGGAGTTGGTTGAGGTGCTCTATTTTAAGTGTTTTCAATGAGTGAAATAATGCAATGTGGTGAGTTCTTGGGGGTGTTTTTGTGCTAGTGCGAAATTTGCAATGGCCCATTTCTGTGTGAATTTTAGTTTGGTGAGTCGTGAATGATAGTTGGAGGCCCAGATGATGTTACAGTAGCTAGGTATGGTAGAACTAGTGTGTTGTAAAGTTGATTTTAAGGTGTATTCTGGAAGGGTGTTTAACTCTTTAGATTGTACCAATTGCGTGAGACGCTGTGGTAGTGACAGAGTTTGATGTGTTCATTCCATGTTAGTTTGTCGTCGATTGTATTGCCAGAATTTGGTTGATGTACCTGGGAGATTGTCTGGTGATCTATTGTTAATGTATGGTTGTGATTAATTGTTGTGTGTAGATAAAGCAGGAGTTATTTTTTAAAACCATTGAGAGCAGTTTGTTGCCCGAAACCAGTCAGTGAATTTTGCGAGGACATGATTCATGTTGTTAAAAAGCGCATTAATGTTAGGGGTTGAAAGAAAAACATGTTTGTGTCATCTCAAATAGATTAGTTTTAGTGTGTTGAAGATGTTGGTGATGTCATTCATGTAAATTATAAAAGTCAAGGGGGTTCCAAGGATTGAGCCTTGGGGACGCCAACTGTGGATAGAGGTTTGATGGATGATGCGGTGGAGTGAACGTAGACTGATTGTGAGCGTTTTATGTAATAAAAGATTTTCGTTATTATTTTACACAATTGCCATCAACCGTTCATTTAATGTGCTTTTTCTGTTTTCTACTTGATAGGCTGACACTCACACACACCCCCACCCAAATTTTGTGGGAAAAAAAACTTGTGGTTTAGACGATAGATGCAATAAGGTATACTCTGACAAATTACTGTAGAATTAAGGATGGGTAGATTTTTCTTTATCTTTTGGAAAGACATGCTTGGGAGTCTGAAATACAATAATGAGAAAAATATGATTTTCATATGCTTACAAAAAAATATAGTCAAGTAAACTTGCAAGTATCCCCCTCGCAGCATGGCAGTATTAACATGACATCAGATGACCTTTGAACCTTGGCCATGACCTTTGACATCACTCCACATATAAGGAAACCCTAAATTGTCCTTAAACCCCAAGTCTGGTTGAATCGGACTTCAGTTTGTCTTCGAATACTTAAAAACACTTATTCGCAGGTATTTAATTTCGCGAATTTCCCGAGAACCTCAAATTCGCGAAATTACAAACCATAGGCTAGTTTTATAGAAGCTTGTTTTCGGGTACCCTGGGCCTAATACTAACAAGGTTAAGGGTTTTGCGGCAATGCTGCTGTCTATGATCATGTCACAACACAAATAGTTTACCGGGATGGTTTACGTGGACGCTGTGATTTGAATTTCTACCTTGACATACATCTTGCCCGGACCTTGGCTTAAAATAGGGAATTTTCAAGAGTACTGATCTACACTGACGGTTTTGCTGGCCATGTGAGTGTCGGATACATAGATTTGTAGTGTACTAGTAAGCATTTTAACAACAAATTTTGCATTTTTAAATTTATGGTGATAAAATAAGTGCCGAGCAGGGAGTTCAAAATTCGGCAGACTTCTCGGACACTTTTAGTATTAGTAAACTTTTTGAATCGCGAAATTAAATCGCGAAAATGTCGGCTCTCGGCAATTTGGCGATATAAGTACCCGCCAAATTAAGTGTTTTACAGTACCCTGAAACACAAGACCTAACCAAACTGACACACATACTATGAAACCCTACTAAACTGGAACACACACACATACCAGGTTTTCCATTAGTGTGGCGTTGTTTTTTCGTCTATTACGCACTTTTCCAAATGTGACGCACTTGGTCTAGATAGAGTACAAAAATTTTGCCGTCTTTGGTTGATGCAAAAAAATACCACTATAAAACTACCCAAACACAGAGTTTTGCTCTTTGACAGTCACAAATATTGTATCATTTCACTCAAAAAATAATTATCTGTTACCATTAAATAATTTAGCAACCATCTGAAAATTATAGTTTAAATTTGACTGTATTTACGTCTTTTTTTAAGTTCTCTAACCTCTCTCACCGTCCCCAAAGGGTATTCAAGATACTCCACTCAGACCAGTTCTTTTGGAGTTTAGGGTCATCAGGGTAATTGATTCTCAAATGCCCAGTCTATGTTTTTGGAATTGGATGTTCTCTTTTTGGATTGGTTTGCAGTCTTTAAAACAGTTTCTCAAATGTGTTTTAAAACTTGACACGCACATAAATTAAATCAGACGTCACTTTTTGCACCTCAGGGAACCAATTTATGCGTCCAAATAGACGCCTATTCCAAAACCTAAGTGTGAACCCTGACACATACATACACAAGACATACAGACATGCGCGCTCCCTGGGTGGAGTGCTATTAAATGTTTACCACCCAAGCCCACATACATAATAACCTTACAGCATGGAAAAATACACTTTCTCACATTGATTTTTCCAGGTTCTAAAATGATCCTTAGACAGCCTCCAAGAAGATTGCCAGGCAATATGGTTTGGTTCCGTATGTAGCGTGACAAAGAGTAGCCACAATTGTTTTTTGCAGATTTTCAATATGGCTTCCAGAAAGCGTGGACTATATTAGCTTTGTAGTTTGCTATGAGACAATGTGAGGTTGTTTAAACAACAGCAGTAGTTGCACAGGTTCCATATGTTTATTGATATGAACTTTGACCATCGGTTAGGTTGAAACAACGTCCGCCAACTCGCTCTTTTTATTATTGGTAATCAGCAAATAAGTTGTTTGGGCCTGGTCAGCCCATTCTAAAGAAGTTAACCAAGAACAGCCCCGAGGCCTTGTTAGTGCCATCCACTTTCAAATTACAGACCAGTCAGTGGTGGATGATAAATGAACTGGCAACTCTATATTCTGCCAGCTACCTGGGTTGGGGGGGGGGTAGGACATGCCAACCTAACAACAGCAAATTCAAAATGGCATCAACTTCCGACGTAACCCAAGTGCTAGTCTTTTTCAAAGACTTAACGGTAGGGGGCGCTCTTACACATTTCGAACGGTCACACAAAGACTTGACTAAAGGCTAGGCCTGCTCACGAATATTTAAATCTAAATGATCGTTATCAGAAATTCACTATTTTGCAGCGAGGTTAATCCACTAACCTTGATGGATTTTGAAGTCAATAATTTATTCCAAAATTATCATGATATTTTCCAAGATGTACTGAACCAAGGTTTACAAGATTTTGTAATGGAACTGAGACAGCGACTGCCTTAGTAAATGCACGTAGCAGTTAGTTCAACAAATTACCGTTTGGAAGTCCCCAATGCCCAAATCGAGCAGGTCGTGTCCTGCCCCCCGCCTGGTATGTTTACTTACATTCTCACCAACTGAAGGTATTCCCACATCTTTTCTAACAAGTCATCAAAGTTCCATTTGTGGTGAGCTGAGATGGGCACTGTGTGAGGGATCTTGTAAATGATGTCTAATTCCTGGCAAAACAAAAGTTTGAAGCAATAATGCCAAATTAGATTTTGGTATGCTATGACCATAACATGATAAGCTTATCACTAATAGCATCGTCCCTATACTTTGATTACCACCAAATAGATGAGCCTCATAACAGTGCAAACTGATATGGAATAATGTAGGCCCAAGACAACGCAAGAGATGCAGTGTGTATCTTATGCGTGGTGTGCAATTCTGTGCAGCCTCTTGAGTACATTTGGTTTACTTTTAGGCACGGAACGATAACAACCACATAATTCCCACCTATTTGGTGGTAATCAAAGTATAGAACTCCAGATTTTACTGGAACTGGTAGATATTTTGGTGTCTGAAGAAAGCTACTATTTTTCTCATTTACAGCTGAAAGATGTTTGATTTGGATGTTACGAGCCAAAGTGTGCCCCATTTTGGTCAATCAATATTAATTTTACACAGTACTCCATGGGACTCACAAAATCATGTTTCTAGCTCTCACATCAAAACAAGATTGAAATATCGGTGCGAAACCTCTACAGATGGGGTTTTGGGGTCAAGGTCAACCAATCAAGATGAAAACTTTATATAATGAAATCCGGCTCTTTGAACCCTTTTAACACTAAAATAGCAAAGAAAATTAGATGATAATGAGATGAGCTCCCGGGTTCCTCTGTAACAAAATTTTGTATCAATGCCTGCTAGGATCGAAATGTCAGGCCCACAATCTAGTATACAGTTTACCTACACAGGCTATTTTTGTGGAGAAGCAGTTGGTAACAGCATTTACTTATTTTTGATTAAAATATAAAGAAAAAAGAAATATTAATCCAACATCTTGGGATCCAAATGAAAATAGTAGACTATGATTATTGAATTCATAAATATGACATTTCACTTTAAAAAACAACCTAAATACACCATTTACGTAAACTACTAACCTCAATAGAGATCTGATCAATCTTATTCAATATATAGATACATGGTATGTACACTCTGTTTCCCTCCACAACGTCGATAAGATCATCTGCATTAGCGTCATATCTCAAAACAATATCAGCATTGTGTATCTTGTACTCTGATAGGATGGTCTTTACCGTGTCAAGATCTAATGTGCTCTGTGGACAAGTAGCTGTCAGATTTATGCCACCTTAAATGAGAAATAAAATAATGTTCAAAAGGTAATATAATGTTAAAATGGCCTTGAAGTTATAGGGATTAGCAGCGATAATGCGAGAGAATCGAAAAATGTGGAAATACATTGTTTTACCTTATAAATCAGGGATAAGTGTGTGCAATTCCATATAACTGCTTTAATGTAGAAACAAACCACCAAATAGTGAAAAAAATGAAGTATTTGAGGAAATTTGTCATACCGTCTCCCGCAAATAGACATACAGCGATGGCGTCTCAAAATCTGCACTAAACAGCTGATTGTGGTTTACACCAGCACAGAATAAACAAAGATCAATAATGTTTGTGTTTGAGGTCAAACTGTCTTGATCATGGTGCACAATATCATGCTTAAAATCTGGGATATTCACCGGGAAAGGCTTTTTTGATCTCAAGTCGGAATTTTGATACGCACGTATAGAAATTACAGAATCAGATAAAAAGTACTGCCTTGTCTTCAATACGCGGATTTCAAACCAACCACTTGCAGGTTATGTTCGCATATCCATGCCAGTAACAAAAACAATAATTTTAATGATTTTTTCGATGTTTCGGATTAGCAAATTGCTGCTCATCCCTTTAATACAAGTATTTATATTAGGCCTAAAAAAGAAAATTGTTTGATTGGCGTAACATAGAAAAAAAATTAGGGTAGGTAGGTCGGATTTAATTTTTTTTTTATTTTATTTTTTTTTTTTATGTTTCACATACCAGAACACAAAATATATGACACACATACAAAAACAAATGGCACATCTTCTTTTTTTCTGTAACACTATTTTTTATTTGTCATTTTGAATGTCCTGCAATCCTTTAGAGTGCCGAAGTATGACGTCATTAAATTCCTGTTTTTGCATTTCAGCGTTTTCATGACCATATATCAGTAAAACATGGTGGAAAAAAAATAAAAATATTTAGGGTCGGCAGTAAAAATAGGGTCGGTCGGGTTACGCCAATCAAACAATTTTTTTTTTAGGCCTTATTTAGTAGACATGATGTGAAATAACATTGGTTGACAGGACAGCCACTGTCAAGTGATTTTGTAATGTCACTGGGACCGAGGCTTCCACAGAAAATGCACGTCAAAATTCCATAAATTACTGTTTGGAAATCCCAAATGCCCAAATCGAGCAAGTCGTGTCCTGCCCCCGTATCAGTTTAAAATTCATTGTAGAGGGAGTACTGACTTACAAAGCAATGCCTTTATTCTCACTCATAAGATTAATAAATTCAAGGTAATCTCTAATCCAATAAAGTGTGTAATACCTTTGTCTTTTTTCTTGAAGGCGATATTTGGCGGTGTCTTGTTTAATCGGATTCCAAATCCCTCCAGTTCATGCTCAATGAGATTTTTGTGTTTCAATGGTTTCAGGACGTCCAGCACAATGTAGATCAAACTACATGTTCTTGCCACTGTAAAAAAAATATAACCTTATTAATGTTGAAAACTATTTTTACAAGAGAAAGCTTCTTCAAAATGATTTGATAACACAGGTCCTGGCACAACATAACAAGACAGCACAATTCCTATTCTTAGTGAATTTTTTTGGATGATCATGAAATGTCTTGTGGTTCTTGAACACTTTTTATCCCCAAGTACTGACATGTGCTTAGTATAGTATAGGCACATTGCAATGCATTGTGGGATTGATTCAAAACACCCTCTGCTGTGTCACCAAACAACACTGATGACTCCAATTTTTTTAAATAATTTTTAAATTAATTTTTATGTCACACGTCTGTCTATATTACCGAATTTCTGGACATTTAATCTACTTATATGTGCTGTTTGGTGACGTCTTGCATTCTATTTCAATTGAGAGTCATTCTTGAAAAATCATTTGAAAATTTTCCAAAAAAAATGATAAACATTTACTTTATCGGATGAATAATCACGGCCTTAACAAAGTTAACATACTTTACAAATCAAAGATTGCGCTGAAATTGGGGCCACGGAGTGAAAAAAAAAAAAACCCTGAAGAGTCAAGATTTCACTACCAATTTTGGGCACAATTCAGGACTTTCACAACAAAAACATCAGTGGAGCAAACTCTAAATTTTATTTTCTGTTTCAGAGTGTGGACTTCCTTGTGGAACAAGAACCACTCTCACATGCAATCACCAGTTTTATTGTTCATGCGGGCAATAGACACAATATTCCCCCTCTCAATTATAATTTCAAACAACATGTTTAAACTTTAAAGTTGAGATTTATTTTGATGTTAGAAATATTGAAACAACATTCTGAAATTTTTTTTTTTTTTTTTTTTTTTTTCTTGAAGGCGATATTTGGCGGTGTCTTGTTTAATCGGATTCCAAATCCCTCCAGTTCATGCTCAATGAGATTTTTGTGTTTCAATGGTTTTAGGACGTCCAGCACGATGTAGATCAAACTACATGTTCTTGCCACTGTAAAAAAAATATAACCTTATTAATGTTGAAAACTATTTTTACAAGAGAAAGTTTCTTCAAAATGATTTGATAACACAGGTCCTGGCACAACATAACAAGACAGCACAATTCATATTCTTAGTGATATCCCTAAGTACTGACATGTGCTTAGTATAGTATAGGCACATTGCAATGCATTGTGGGATTGATTCAAAACACCCTCTGCTGTGTCACCAACCAACACTGATGACTCAAATTTTTTTATATAATATTTTCTATTAATTTTCATGTCACACATCTGTCTATATTACCAAATCCTGGACATTTAATCTACTTAATTGCTGTTTTGTAACGTCTTGCATTCATTTCATGGATAGTCATTCTGAAAAATCGTCATTTGACAATTTTCCAAAAAAATGATAAACATTTACTGTATCAGATGAATATCATTACTTTCCCGCAGAACGGATGGCCTTAACAATTTAACTATACTTTACAAATCAAAGATTGCGATGAAGTGGGTCATGAGTGAAAAAAAAACCCTGAAAATCAAGATTTCACTACCAATTTTGGGCACAATTCAGGACTACTTCACAACAAAAACATCAGTTGAGCAAACTCTAAATTTTTATTTTCTGTTTTCAGAGATGTGACTTCCTTGTGGAACAAGAACGACTCCACATGAAATCACCATTTTCTTGTTCATGTCGCTGGTCAATAGACACAATAATTCCCCCCCCTCTCATATAATTTCAACAACATGTTTAACTTAAAGTTGAGATTTATTTTGATGTTAGAATATTGGAAACAACATTCTGAAACATCTACGACCGAGCACATCTTCACTTAGAAGTTGAAACCAAAGTCATATTAAAACTTACCCAACTTGGGTCACTTCTAGCCAGATTCCGGCTTCATTGGTGTCGATGTTTTAAGCACAGTGAAGTTGAACCATTGCTCAAGCTACGAGAGACAATTCTGACTGGAGGGCCTGCGCTAGATTTGGAGCCAGAGTGTCTCGCCTCGAGGCTGTTTTCAATAATTGCAACACCCGTAATCAGCTCTGTCGCCCACACAAAATTTGCCGAAGGAGGTCAGTAATTGCCAAGCTTTCTCCCTAAAGTCCCTGTGTGTGAGGCCCAAGAATTTTCCAAAGCCAATGAAATTCCATTCATAGTCCGCAGCATATGTGAGCCACTAATCTCATATACAGGGTGAGTCAAAAAAACTTGAACCCTGATTGTGTCCCGCCATTTTTAATATTTAAATAATATTATATCTACATATGTGGTATCTGCGGAAAGTTATTTTCCATTATCTTTAATTTGCGGCAAAGATCATTCCAATCCGTTTAAGTATAGGCCGAGCTACAGTCTTTCGAATCAAGAATCTGCAGTGAATAAATAGCCTGAATTTTTTCTGGCACTGATTTCCTTCCTTCGCGGAACGCCGTTCATTTCATGTAAATCTTTGGACCGAGCATAAACCGACTACTTTGTTCAAACGACTGTCGCTCGGCTATACCTAACCGATGTTGAATGAATCTTGCAGTAATTAAAAGATAATCAACCCGCAGGCTTTCAGATGATACCAAATATGTTATATATATGTACTAAAATTCAATGGCGGACACTCTCAGGGTCAAGTTTTTTTTTTTACTCACCTGTACTTGTCCAAATGTTTCACAATGTCTTACCTGCAATGACCTGTCTACCTCTGCCTTTACCATCCTTGGCACCCTCAATGATACCTGGTAAATCTAAAAGCTGAAATAAAGAATAGATTGAATGAATCACAAGAATATTTTCTGTAAGGAATCTTACTCTGAGTGGTAGCACCCCTACAGTTCAGTGAAATTTTTGGTTTCATAACTTGGTATTTTCATTTCTCACCCATTACATGTACTTTCATAGTATTTTGAAAGGGGAAAAAGTAGAGATTACCGATCCAGGGTTTCCTCTGCCGATCCGATGGCCGATCTTTTTTGTCGTATCGGCCGATCCACCGATCGGATCGATGATTGCCCTATGTATTAAAGATCACCCACCCCTCAATAGTGAGTACTATTAGGAGTTGCACTGGTGGTCCATTCTTTTAAACTTACAGGAATTGCCGACATGCACAAGTTCCGACGAGGATTTATGGAGGATACGGTTCAACTACTACTTACCGAATGTTTATGAAATAAATAAAGTACCACCAATCAATCAGCAGCACTGGAAATCATCTTTTCGTTCTAGATGACTATTTTTTAATTACTACAACACACAAAAAAAAATGATATTTCAAAATCTCTGAGTCAGCCTTTAAGTTCAGGTTTCCTCTTCACAGATTTGACTTTCACTCTTGAGAATTTGCCCCAAGAGGAAATACTCTTGAGGAAAAAATGTGAGTGAAATTACTGGGGGGGGGGGGGTGCAGCAATACCCCCCACCCTGCATATGGGCCTGCACCTGCATCAACCACAACTCTTTACAAGTCTCAAATGTCAATATTGGCACAGTTTTGACACCTGGTTTGTATTATTTATTTCATTAGCAACACCCTGTGCAAATTTTTTACCACATTTCAATGTAGGCAAGCACTACATGTAATAAAATACTGCAAGTAAACTTGCATCATCCCCCTGGCAAGATGGCAGTCTGGAACATGAACCTCAATGACCTTTGACCTTGGTGCATGATCTTTGACATCATCCATATGAATGAACCCCTATAGCACCTTAACCCCCCAAGTCTGGTTTGAATTGGACTTGGGAATTTTCGAAGAACACCTGAAAAATTACAACCTAACCCACTATCTTGAACATGACCTCAGATGACCTTTGACTTTGGTCCGACCATTGACATCATCCACATATGAAGGAACTCCTATTGCACCTTGATCCAAAGTCTGGTTTGAATCGAACTTGAACTTTTCGAAGAACACCTGAGAAACGAACACCTAACCAACGGAACCACTACAGACGGTGCACTCTCGTAAAATCCCCCTACTGTTTTCAAGCCAGGGTATATGATCCGTTCTATACTTTGTCTTTTCTGAGGTATGAAGTGACGATGCGTGTGTATACCCAGTGCCACCTTTCAGTTGCAGTGCACTTGTGCTTTGCGTACGCGCATGCTGAAAGTCCGTACAATGTACATACGTCCGTGTTGCTACTTCATACTTCGAGCTGGACAAAGTATAGGCTTATATGGCAAGATTCCCACAATTGATTTTACTGATTTTTGCAGAATAGTTCTTGCATGTCCCTACTAATATCAGGTGTCAAAATTGTGTCGCCACTGCTTTTAATTGCTTTAAAAATAAAAGAGACAATTTGCATGTTGTCAAATATCTGTGCAACTGTGCATTATCCCATTTATTTAGAATCCCTGGTAATACCTGTATCTTAGCTCCCTTGTATCGGATCACGCCAGGTACTGTTGTTAGGGTGGTGAATTCATATGCTGCTACCTCAGAGTACACACCGGCCAAGTTGCTTAGTAACGTTGATTTGCCTACAGACGGGAAACCTGACAACAGGGAAGGTCAAATTTGAAAAGTGTTATCTTCATATCAAATCTACTGCAAATGCATATGCAGGTAAGGAGTTTTTAAACATTTTATCAGCATTTTCATAAATATTAATTTAAGGGGGAGCGGATTGGGATTGGGGAGAGGCAGAATTTGCTGGGCACTGCTTTCAAGCCAGACACCAGATTATGTCAGACTTTCTTCTGTGGAGACCTCCATGTAAAAGTGGTGGTGGCAGACTGCTGGCTTACACTGGAATGCTGTGCAGAGACCCCACCAGTGGCAGCGCTAGACTTCTTATTCAGGGGGGGGGCAAAGTGAATTTTTTGGGGAAGTGAATTTTTTTTGGGGAGGGGGGTTAAAATATTCAAAATTTGGAAATTTTAAAGGTGCAACGGGAGATTTCAAGTCCTCCATATATTCTGTGATATGTAGCGATTTCATATAGATTAGACGCTCAATAGATTCCCTACCTTTTATTTGGTTGCAGAAATGAAAATAAAAGGTGATTTGTATATACTTATATTTCAATAGAAAACATAGGCTGAATTTTGTATTTGCTCCTATACGAAATTAGAAATTTCACAATTTTGTATCAAAGAAACAGTTCTCAGCTTAATCTTTACAGATGGGGATATTTTTGATATAAAGCTTTACACCAGTAACAAAATCAGAATTTTCACATTTTTTCGGGACACCTGTTATTTGAAATCTCTCGTTGCACCTTTAAACCAAACCTCTGGCACCACCACCGGACCCCAATTTCATTTTGGGAATGGTGGGGCAGCTGTTTGGGATAGAGACATTTGGGGAGAAGTTTTGGCACTGATCTTGATGGAAGTCAAACGATGATGAGTTATGATCAGCCCTGGACACAACCACCTATGATACAATCTGTCTGATTGGCTCATTACAGGACACAACATGAGATAGCCCTCTGAGTAACCAATTAAAATAGTGCTTGTATATCTCGGTGTAAACCATATACCACTATTCTTACAGTATCTCCGACTTGTTCATTAGAAGATATTACCTTCTAAGCGACCAATCGAAAAATTGCTTAGATAGATGCCAATAGAAAGGCAGGTAGTGCCCATAGGGTTAAAAAGTAGTTTAATAAATCTATAGTGTGTATTTACTCGTTTTGGAGAAAACTTACCCACAAAACCTATTCTGGCATCTCCTGTTTTAGCAACATCAAAACCTGTTTGCAAAACAAACAAAAATTACAAAATTACTGAGGGGTACATGAATAATGTTTAATAGAATCAAGGATCTGGAGGTATAATCTGGGAATAACCATAAATAGTAAAGGAAGGGACAGTGATTTGCCAAAATGTGTACCAGCATGGAAGCAGCCATTTTAAAATATGGCAACAATTCTTTGCGTTTATAGTCATGGAGGTGTGTGGCTTAGTTTTCTTGTTTCATGCTATGCAGTAACGTATAAAAAACTTCTGATTTGACTTTCATAACATGTGAATTATGAGTGCATTACACATAAAATATTGGCTATCCTTGATTCAACATGCAAGTAAATGCTGGTGGAGATTTCAAGTATGCACTTCTTGCTGCAGAGGAACCACATTTGCTAATTAAGGTGCTGTGACATGAGGCTCCTATATGGCCTGTGTCTAGTGATAGGAAAACACAGAATATCTTAAGGGGGCTGTTAAGTGTTGAACTTAGTCAAATGGCCAGTTTTTAGTTTTTTTCATGTTTAATGGCATTAACATGTTCTCTTTCCATATATTTTAAAGGTCCATGGCCCGATCGCTAATAGCCTCGTCCCCAGGGACCCCAGTTTTTACCGGAAGTGGTCAAAATTTTGGTATCAGAAGAAAGCTACTATTTTTCTCATTTTCCCTGTGAAATCTTGTGGCTAAAGGATGTTTGGTTTTGATGTTATGAGCGAAAATGTGCCCCTTTTTGGTCGACCAATATTAATTTTACACAGTACTCTATGGGGATTGCTCGATTACAAAATCACGTTTTTAGCTCTCACATCAAAACGGGTTGAAATATCGGCGCAAAACTTTACAGATGAGGTTTTGGGGTGAAGGCCATTCTATCAAGATGAAAAACTTATAGACTTAAATTGGGCCATCCCCCTTTAACAGAATCTATATATATTTATTTTTTCTTCATATTTTGTTCATTTTACTTTTACTATGGTACGCATTTTTGACCAAAAAACAATCACATGGGCTGAACTGCAAAAGGGCGGGTAATTTTGCGTATTATGCAATACGCGTCTGTGCTATTCGGCGCGCGCGATGTAATGAGCGCATCTGAAATGCCTTGATGCATCGATTCGATATGACGCATACCCATGGTAACTTGTATGCAATTGTAAAATGGTTGCCCACGTGAGACGCTTTTGCAAACAGAATGGGATTTTAATTTCACGATTTGAGCCTCATAAATTGTTGAATTTTGATCATAAGTATCCAGGTGAAGTAATTTGACATGGTGCAGAAGCAGTGTGAAGAATAAGAGATGAATCGCTTGTGTTTTGGAATAAGGCTATATTTTGTAGCGAAATGGGACAATATTTGGACAAAATGGCGATTTTCTGTGTGTTCACTTTCGGCGATAATTTGTGATTTTCGATTCCCAGTATTGTCATTTACAGGTTACTCGGCTGGGACTTTCCTGTCATTTTGGTGTTGTCATTTCGTTCACAGTTTGGCTAACCATACCTTCAGCTTAGCCTAAAAAAAAAAAGGTTTGTTGCGAACCGACCCGACCCTATTTTTACAGACGCCCTAGATATTTTTATTTTTTTTGTGGCAAACAAAAAAGGCTTTCCATCATGTTACTGAATATGGTCATGAAAACAGTGAAAGCCAAAACAGGAATTAATGACAGTCATACTTCGGTAATCTAAAGGATTGAGGGGACATTCAAAATACAAATACAAGGATGTGTTACAGAAAAGTGAAGATGTGCATTTGTTTTTTAGTATGTGTGTCATAAATTGTGTGTTCGGGCATGTGACAAATAAAAAAAAAATCCGACCTAACCTAACCCTATTTTTTTGCTATGTTACGCCAATCAACAATTTTTTTTTTTAGGCCTTAAACCCCAATTATTGATTTACTTTCACCAATAGGTTTTCCTTCTTATTTTGGTGTATAGTTTCTTTCTCAGTTTTACTAACCATGATTTCAGCTTACCACAGCAGATCCTTCAACAGTATGTCTTCTCTTCATTTGTGTATCGGTTCTTCTCAGTTTGGCTAACCATGCCTACGCTATTTACCCAATCGTTGACTTGCCTTCACCAGTAAATCCTCCTCCTTCTTTTGGTGTTAATCAGTCTTGCTCAGTCTGGTACCATGACGTCAACACGCTGTTTGACCCCTGCAAATTGTCTCTTTATTTTTAGAGCAATTTAAAGCAGTGGCGACAAATTTTGACAACTGTTATAAGGAGGGCATGCAAGAGCTATTACCTATGAAAAAAATCAGAAAAATCAATTGCGGGAATCTGGCCATATGGCCTACAAAGGTCATGATTTGTATGTTATAGCGCCCTCTATATGCCAAATCTCCATAGAAAGCCATGTGAAACTACATTTTTAAGAAAAATCATATTTGCCCGCAATGAAATTTCGCAAAATTTACACAGGATGTAGTTAGTGGAATAATACTCCAAATTAGTTGTCAAAAGTGTGTCGCCGTTGATATTTTTTGTTTTATTCTCAGTTTATCATAATAAATGAGACTCTCAAACAGCTGTGTCAACTTACCACTGCGTTGACTTCCCTTCACCAGTACGGTAGATCTTTCTCTTCATTTTGTTGTTATCAGTTCCTTTCTCAGTTTTGCTAACCATGACTTCGCTAACCTAATTGTTGACTTACCTTCACCAGTAGGCCCTCCTCCGCCTTTCGGTGTTATCAGTTCTCGTCTCAGCTTCGCCAATCGTGCTTTTAACATACCAAGATGGCCACTTGTGGCTTTGTTTCTCTGTGTACGAGCCATCTATCAACACAAAGAAAACAAATACAATCTCAATTTCCTTGGCACAGTTCACAGTACCTTCCATTCACCAGTGTATTCAGAAAATACACCCCTGGGTTTTGGGTATGATGATACCCAGATCACGCAAGGTCAGTTCATGTCAATGTATGTACAAGTACAACCCACTGAACTGTGTCATTGGTGGATGAGCATTGGTGCATGATGTGACTCATAGTGAATACAGTGATGAAGCAGCATTGTATATAGGTTGTGTTTACCTCATATAATGGGGCATAATTTTCAGTTAGTCTCAAAGCTAAAATGCAAAAATCATGCATTTTTTAAAGATTTTTATTTTGTTTCAATATTTTGAATCCTCCACCTCAAATTGCCTCAAATCACACAAAATAGTATAAGTCAAACAGGCTTTTTATAGCTGGGTACCAGGCGATTTTTACCCTATGGTCCCTGACTTTTTGCGACCAGTGGGACAGGAAAAATGGCACCTGGGCACCAGGTCTTTTTCCTACTAAGGAGCCCGAATCTTGGTACACTTGGGCAAAAACAACTTTACTTATTCTTAAACTTATTATGCTGTCAGTACAGTTATAAATTCCAATACTGATGCTTTAACCTATGGTCTACAAGCCGATTTCGTTGGCTATATATTTAAATTCAAGAATATTCTTTAATGTTGTTATCTTCAACATACTGAAGTAGAGGGGTGATGCCGAATGTCAAACATGATTTTCAAGGTGGGGTCAATAATATTCAAAATGTAAATTTAATTTTTTAAGTTTTGATGTTTTTTATAATAATATTATATGGTTCTATTTTATACATTATAACTTACGAATGATCCAACTAGTGCATTTTTTTGTGCTCAAAAAGGCCTTGAGACACCCCTATAGCCACATAAAAATTTCGTGTCGCCCTGCTAAGTAGCGGTCCATGCTAGCATCGTTACGCCCCACCATGACGTCACTGTCATCCAGAATCCTTTTTGCTCATTTTGTTACCTTCCCCAAGGCTCCACTTTGGGGGAAGGGGCCTGGGATTAGGGTTCTAGTTGGATCATTCGTAAGTATACATGTATAAACAGAACAATCTCACAACCTTGGTGAGTATATTCTATTTATCCATTATATACATTACAAATGATCCAACTAGTGCATGGCTCCACAGACTGGGTCACTAGGGTGAGGGAGTGAGCCCAGGAATAGTCTCAGATTGGTTGCTGTAAATGTTAAATTTCCTCGCGCAGATGTGACGATAAGTTTAAGAAAAAATGCAGACGTGTAAATAAATATATAATATAACGACCCGGCAAAATAATAACGGAGGGGCATGAAAAGGAAGGGGGGTGCACATATAGTAAAGTCAAAATAAAATAGATAACATGTGACACCATCAGCTACAGCTCATAGAATCGAGATGAGGACGACTGCCTAGTAGTTATAATAAAATCCGGCACTCCTCACCTTATGAGCATGTTGATAAGGATGCATGGCCTCCCTCCTGCCTTACTCTGCTGCTTTGCTGACAGATGGTTTTTGGCCACGATTTGGTTAGTTGTAAGGCCGTTTTCATATAAACGTTCTGAAACGCTGTATGCGTCCTCCATACTGCTGCTTCCATAATTCCAGATATGTGTCACTCCTAAGTGAAAGCCCTTGATGTTGCCCTGACTTCTAATTTCATGAGGCATGCCGTGTTAAAAGCGATGTGGCGGTCCAGTGACGAGGCTTTCACTATCAAAGCCTCGAGATGAGGGAAGGGACCCAGCGTGAAAATTTTGCTTTGTTTGCATGTTGTTAAGTTTAGTTGTAGTGATTAAGACGTGGTCCAGAAATTGAAGACTCCATAGATTTCCCTATGAAGGCAGTAAGGTGGTAATAATGTCCGTATAGCTCTGACTGGACACCAACGTTATCTTCAGGATTACCAGGGACGCTGGGAAGCTCCGGAAGAACTATAGGCTGAGGTGCATCATTGAGTGTCCTGTGTTTTTGGCATGAAACCAGCACGAGGAAGTAGAGTGACCATTGTGAGAATCTGAGAATCTCATATAGTTCTTGTCTGTAACTACGCATGGATTTCTGACATCGTCTGGTAGATGCAGCCATCATATGAATGCTGTCTACTATTTAAATCGAAGAGTGGCTATTACTCAACGGTTCAAACGGCTCCTGCGACGTACTGAATGACCAATGGAAGATCCCATGATGGAGTGAGCTTATCTAACAGTAGGACGTTTATTAAGCATTCCCCTAATGAGACCCGAGAGACTCTTATCTTCTTTAATTATGTCCGGGTTATCATGTATGGTAGCGATGGCAGAACCGGTAGTTTTCTAATAGTTGATGTTGGAGTTGTCTTGAAAGGAGATTTCAGGAAGTTAGCCATGTCTCCTACAGAGGCAGAATGCGATCACCTTGTGTTCTTGCACCGGACGTTTGAGCGTCAAGTCTACTAAGTAGATAATGTAGGTTGACTTCCTTCTTGCTCCCGCCGCCAGGGAGGCAGTTTCCTCTGAAAAACCTTTGCGTTTGAAGGCGATCTTGAGAGAGGCCACACAGTCACGTGTAGAGATGGCCTTGGGAGCGACACTGCTTTTGTTCTCCGTCCACAACGCTTTGCCTTAAAGGAATCAGTCTTGGATGGTCTTCCACAACTGACCAATTCTTAAAAAACCACACACCTACGTGGCCAAAATGGGGCTACAAGCGCATCTTACTTGACCATGCTGGCTGTAACTTGTTAGTCCTTCGCCAGAATTGTTTAACGGTGGAAAAGGCTATGCAATCAGTTCTCCCAACTTATTGTAAGCGGTCTCTCACCCAGGCCTTTCTCGTCCGCTAGCCACGTGTATATGGTTGGGATCTGGTATTCTTGTTGTTTGCAAACAGATCTACTATGGGCTTGTAAAGTCTTGAAAATCATCTGGCATACACGGCAGTTGAGATGCCACTCCACAGTTGATTCCGAGTTAGCTATCATTTTGGCTGATTTTTTCCTTGGAAAAGCTGTCTTCTAGACAGTTTGATAACTCTCGGTAGATGTTCCGCCTTGAGGGTATTGATGATACTGGCACCAATGGGAGGGCGGATGTTGCAATGCACATGAGGATACTCTTGTTCCTCCTTGGTGGTTGATGTAGGCAACTACGTGGAATTGTCTGATCTATTTTCACTGACTTCCCAGAAACCATCTGTTTGAATCGCTTAGATCGTGTAGACCGCAGCAACTCTAGTGTATTTCTATGGTAGATTCCTTATGATCTCGACCATACTCCCGTTATTTTGTGGGACTCTCATCATGCTTCCCAACCTATCTTCGAAGTCCATCCGTCGTGGTAATAACTCTATGAGGTATCTCGTGGAACCTCTTTCCGCCACCATCAGAATTCTTGTGTTGCATACCCATCGTAGGTGCTACACGATCTTCGGCTTTAATGGAACTATACTGTGTAGATCGTGACGTTAGTCTCTGTAGTAATCCCGAAGGTTTAAACTGGAGCAGTCTCGTCACACTTGCAGAATGGAGAAGGTCTACTATCTTGCCACATTCTAAGGCAGGCAGAGCATAGATGAGCAGGAAGATAAATTCCTCTTCATAATGAGAAAGATACAATATCTCACAGTTCGTGTTCTCTCTTACTGAGGAAAACTTTGGTTTTTTCGTCAATTCCAGAAATTGCTGCTAAAACTCCGGCTTCTGAATTGGAGATGAGATTAGATTTCTTAAGTTTCCCTCTTAACCCAGCTCTTTCACCATCTTCATACCCATAGTAACTGACTTCTCAGACTGATAGCTTGACCTACAACAACCAATCATCAGATAGACAAATATTTGGATTACCCCATCCTTCTCAGATGTTCTGCCACCTCTTCACTAGTCTTGTAAAGGTAGGGGAGCAGTAGAAAGGTCCGAATGGCAGAGCTCGAAATTGGTAAGACTGGTTTCTAAACCTGAAGCGAGCCACCTTTGATGAGAAAAACTTGAACATGAAGGTAGGCGTCTTTAAATCCAAAGGTCACACCAACCACCCTTCTTCACTCTTTGATGACCCTGAAAGAGTTCCCATTCGAAAGCCTCGGACGGATATATCTGTTCAGAGGGCGTAGATTTATGATAAGTCTGAGGTCTCCTGTTTTTTTCGATGGTAGGAAGAAAAACAAATAGAATCCTTCCATATACTTTCTTATTGGGAAAAATAGCATTTTTCCAACAATCTCCTTCACTTCGTGTTCAAATCAAGTTTAATGTCTCTTTGGGTCCATAGGCGTAGAGCAAAATCTGACTTTCATCTCGGCGGACCGAGCGGTACACTGCAAATGGTAATCTTCTGAAGTTGTTTGAAGAACCATAGATCCGAGGTTATAGACCGCCACGCCGGGAGGAATAACTTCAGATTCCCCTCCACTGGTATCATAGGTAGGTAGGAGTCATTGTATCTTCTTCTCCTACTCGTGCCACGTCTGGTGCCTCTACATCTGGAGTAGGAAGAATATCTTCTGTACTGTCTAGAGCCTCTATAGTTGGATTTGCCGTCCTTCGAGTCGTACCCGACTTCCGGCAAGGAACCTCTGTTCCTTCTGTAGGCAGGTGAATAACTAGGAGGCGAATCCTTTGCGAAGCCATAATCGTAAGGTCTGTATCTATACGGTCCTAAATCTGGAGAACCTCTGGTCTTGTAGACTTTGGCAACTTGCTCACAGCTAAACTCGTTCTTCTTCCTGAGAGGCTAAACTAAGACCACTGTCTTCCCAAAAAGAATCTTTACCTCTCGAGCATTCAGGATGAACTTCTTTGGCTTAATTCAAGCGTCAACTCATTCTGCCTTCTCAGAGCCACTATTGGTAGCAATCTTTGGAACAGGCTCAGTAGAAACGTGATTTAAGATCTCTCACAGTATAAAGGCTTCTCTCAATGGCTTCACTAGACGCTCTCATTAGGCTCCAATAAAGCATCAGAAGGTTTGCTAGCAGTGGCGTAGCCCCCCCAATAATGATTTCGTCGTTGAGAAGGGGGGGGTGTAGCCCGTCGTTCACTTGAAAAATTAGGTCATTGCACTTGCAGGCCAGATTGACGGCAAGTAGAGTTTAAATTTCATGGACAGCGTGCGCCAAGTAAATTTTACAAATCGTACAAAAATTAGCCCTCAGAGCATTTAAAGCATATAAAACCCAAATTTTCAGGGGGCTTCGCCCCCCTCGACCCCACCGTGGCTTCGCCCCTGGCCCCCCCAGGGGCCTAATCGGGCCCTAGAAGGTAATTGGACCCTACCCATTTTCTGTCGCTTGAGATGCGACACTGGGCCCCGCCCAATATGAAAATCCTATCTACGCCACTTATGCTAAGAACAACAAGGCTACAATCGCAGTTCACATACAATACGGTCAATCTCGTTGCCAAGTCGAAGATCAACATCCCTGCCCTCATTCAATAATCAATCGAATGGACAGGTCTCGTATGTTTCTAGAAGACCCGCCTTCGACACCGGCTGGTGGGCCATGGTCTTGGCTTGCATAAGTTTTCATCATCAGACTTCATCTTATCCCATTACCTGGGACCATAGGAGCGAGAAGAATTCAAATCTTCCTCACATGTGGCGAAAGACTCAGAATCCATCTGAGAAGGGGGAGTCTTCTTCTGCATAGTCCAGTCCAATAGACTTCTAACCTGATCAAAAGGTCTGTCTTAAATCGGCTGTAACAGAATGATCGTTTTCATACCACCTACTTCTTACCATGTTGCCGCTAGACCAAGATCTAAGACTAGAGGTCAGTTCCATGCCAAACAACAACCAGGGTGGTGGAACCCACCCTCTCAGATTTTGTTGAAATTCCAGTCAACGGTACATTTCATGGGGCTACAGAGGAGGTCAAAAGGAAAAATTTCAAATTCCAATCCATTCGTTTTGAGTTATAGGGCTCCTTACTCTCAAAAAAGTTGTACTACCTGGACTATGAAAATTGTGATTTAGTATTAAAAAAAAACTTTATTAATGCTATTTATATAATCAGTAGTTGCCATTGTTGCCGCAAAATAACAAAGCAAGTAGAATTTTCTTGTATCCCCCTAGTAAAAATAGGCCCTCAAAATAGTTTGCATGGTGTGAATGGACTAAAATGGGACCAAACATAGGTGCTTATTTTGAGGAGACGGTACACACTGATCTGAAGTTCTAGCCTTGAAAAAATATGAGCAACACTATAACAATCATTGTGATAATAAGTTTTGTTTTGTATTTTTTATGTCTCCATGAAAAACGATGAATGCAAAGTTTTTGGCCTCATTTTGGTTAAGTTGCAGAATTCAGAAACCTTTACCAAAACCGTGCAAAATTTTTTACTAAGTTACGAGTAAAATTTTTGAACTGGGTCACCTAACATGTCGTGTATAAAATTGTTTGGGACATGTTTTTAGAGGTAGGAGCAGAATATCATAGGGGCCTTATTTAAGTAGTTCGTTTACCTCCCACTACATAAAAGGTTTGACAACCTTTGTGAGTTCGTATGGACCCTCTACATCAATGCTAGGTAGGTAGTACTTCTCAAATGTGGTTATACTTTTTCCAATAGAGGCCAATTTAAGTTTACAACATGGGTCAAACGTTTAAATGCTCCAATCGTGTTTAATTTATGCCATATTGTCCATCTATCATAAAGGATTCCAAAAATGTATAGTTTGTACCACCTACACCATTGGTTTGGAGTTATAAGGTAAATGGTAAAAAAGGTCATCTCGATTTGTACATGGGTCAACATTAAAAAGGTTAATCTGATTATATTTTCAATACTTGCAAGATTTTGCCTGGAGGTAGAGGATTCCTAAAGGTTCTGTTTGTGTTATGTTAAATGCTTACTTCCGGAGATAAGGGTCAATTACGGTCCACACCAATTGGTTATGTTGACCTATGACCTATTTTGTCCATAACCTGGTACTAGCATTGGCATATGGTCAACTATTCCTTATTTTGATTCATTAGCTGATGAACAACTTCTATCATTTAACAAATTGGAGCAACTTCCGATTTTGACCCCTGTACAAATAGAAATTGGACCTTTTTTCCCATTTTACCTTTTTACCCTCTAACTCCAAAACCAGTGATTCATAGATGGTACAAACTATACATTTTTTGGAATCCTTATGACTAGACGGACATATGAATAACTTTCAACATGATGGAGCATTTTAAAAGTTGTGACCCCTGTGTAAACGTTAAATTGGCCCCTATTGAAAAAGTGACACCACAATTGAGATTACCATCGTTGATTAGAGGTCGCATACTAACTACCAATGTGTCAAACCTTTTCCTGTAGTGAGGATTAAAACGATGATGTTTTGACTGGGTCCGCTAGCTCCTCCACTATTTGGTGCTACTTATCACATCTTAAAGTGGTCTGTAGTGGATGAAAAAAAAATCCCAAAAATACTTGCACTTTCATAGTGAAGGTTTCTGACTTCAGCAACTTGTAAACCAAACTGAGCTAATTTTGCTTGATATGTAATCCCATTTTTTCACTGAGACATCAAAAATAGCACACAAACTTTCCTATCAGAGTGATTGTTTATAGTTTATGCCAATATTTTTTCAATGCTAGAACCTCATAGAGGTGGTCAGCTCAAAATAGCGCCCTTATGTGTGGTCCATTTTAGTCCATTTGCACCATGCAAATATTTGAGGGCCTATTTTTACTAGGGGGATGCAAAGAATTCTACTTGCTTGTTATTGATGCAACAAGTAGCAACTAATGATAAGATAAATAGCATTCAGAATTTTTTTTAATACTGAATCACAATTTCCAGTCCGACGCTCGTAAAAACCTTGAGAGCAAAACTTCAAAAGGCCTGGAATTTGAATTTTTACTTTTGACCCCAGTAGCCCCATGAAATGTAACTTTGACTGCAATTTCAACAAAATATGAGAGGGTGGGTTTCCCACACCTTGGTTGTTGTTGGCATGGAATGACCCTAGAGTCTGAGAAATAGCAGAATCAAACTTTCCATACCTCGGATGAACCAAAACGCCACCAAAAAGGGCGCAGCAACATTGGAGATAGGTACTGTAGGTCTTAGAAATCTTCCGTCAGGAAAGAGTGAACATCGGAATAAGGAGATCCATAAATCTGGGAAATCTCTTTCAATTTCGTATCCTAAATCAAATCAGAGCCCGCTACCCAAGATATTTCACCAGTGCGCTCTAGATTGGAAGTGCCTTGACTCGAATGTGCAATGAGCGGAGTAGCATCAGCCGGTAATTGGTTGAGTAGCCTTAATGATCTTAACCTGGACTGAATCACTAGGACGCTGACATCGGTGAAGGTTCTTTGGTTATGAGGAATCCTTGTAAGAGTCATAGAGGAATAGATCCCTATCAACCATAATCAGAACGTACAACTTCAGGATTCAGTACAAATCCATGGTGTTTGTAAACAGACTCCCCTTAGCCACGTTAAGATTTTCTTAACTCTAGACTTGGATAAATCATCCTCTTTAGGCCCTGATCCAGAATAAGTGACTGACAATCGTCAACTTCGATCTTTCAACTGGAGGAATCATAATACGAGGCAATGTCATCTATACTAGAGGAACGTTTCTGTCTAAGTTGGAAACGTTTGAGGAAAGCGCCATGCTTTTCCTTTCTCTACAACATGATCAGAACTTGGTCTAATAGACTATGAGAAGAATCTATCTCCACAATGTCTTGAACCAGAAAAATCCTTCCGGATATCAATCAAACATAAAAGAATCCAAGAGCGTGAAGAACTCCTGAAGGAGAGCCTCTAGATCCTTTATATTCATATGCGGGAGAATCTTCATGACTATTCTACTACTTGAGTGAGACTTTGTAGGCGTAGAGAGAAAGTATTCTAAACCTTAGAGCTATCCTTGTCCGGAGAACGTCGGCAGTGATGACTGGAACGTCTCTCTGAAGAAGACTACTATTCATCATGGTCTAAATTCCCACTTCTCTCATATCGTCCCGTCTACGGAGACTATCACGTAAAGACTTGCGTAGATGACTGCGAACCCCTGGAAGGGGGAGCGAAAATTGTCTAGAAGATACAGTAGATTGATCCTTATCCTTCCTAGTACCAGATGAATATAACAGATGAGAGAACTCGTTCCCTGGATCTACAACCCGGCTAAATCGATTGCCTTGAACGAAGTATGACGGTGAACATGCCGCTGAAGAAGATATGTGCCGACCCGATGTTTGGCCCGATGGAGAATTGTAGTATAATTTAATTCGAAAGAACTACGAGGCTACCCGACGGTTGAATGGGCGGAGGAACGGTTGAATAATTAACACCGGATAACCACCCGGAGACGGAAGCCCTAAAGTTTACTAGGTGGACGGACTGGCAGACCGGAAACAACTGTATCTAGTTAGAAAGAGGAGAAATTAAATTTCCCCTAATCGTAATACACCTCTGCACGGGGTGAACAACACTACTTCCTTCGAAGCTAAGGATGGAAAAACTCTGTGCTTTACATTGATAGAATTTTTCTAACTAAACGCCCTCCGCCATCACCATACAAAGTCTCATGTTCCTCTGACATAAACTCAATGACCCGTCGGTATACTAATCGGTAACACTCGGCGGGCCCCTGCCGCAACATATTAAGTCATAGCCACGGGATGTAATACACGGCCGTCAAGAGGTGTAGAGCGGATTATAGAATTTACATCATACTCATAAATTAATTCTATAACATCATCACATACGAGCACCCAGCCGCCGAAAACCGGCCCAGACTTACGAGTACACCTGGTCCGTATTCATCACCATCTCCCCCGCATCAGAAGTCTTAACAAAGGCCCGCTGGGCTCATTCACTGCCTCTCGGTAGTCGCCCTCAGTTCTTATCAACTGCCACACTAACGGACGCCGGTGACTGAGGTTGTTTAAAGTAGTTTCACACCACTGATAAAAGAGCCAGACTGACTTCACAATTATTGTGCATTATCACTGACTGAGGCAGAATTTCTATCGGCTGGTGATGACCTAGATGCCGTTTGATCACTTGAGTGTATTGTAACCATCATATGCCACGGCTGGCTTTCTTTCGACCCATATAGAGACGGCACCGTGACCCCCGTCGGGCTACTCACCGTTGATAATCTTCCAATTCAACATGATGGAAGGAGTGGATAGACCGCCATTCGTAGTAATTCACTTAATCCACTCGGATTTACATAAATCAACGGCCCTTATCATCACACCTGCAGAGGTGGCTGGACGAACTTGCCCTATAAACTGGCTAAATCCTCTGTAGCAACCGTAGTTAATAACGTCTGGAAGCTAGATCAAGGTAGAACTTGACTGCCCTTGAAGTATCTAGTTGAAGGGTAGAGGTAGAAGCTTCCAACACGGTGAACGGACCCGGCGGAGATGCCCTGAACGGAGAGGAGCTGACTAGTAGCCTTGGCCTTTGTTTGTCTCTTTAACTTTCGTCCATATACAACAATCCAATTCAGCAAAGAATTTTCTGGATCTCCAATCGTCTACCCTTTTGTTGATATACAAGGTCTCTCTCTTCTTGAACAACTTCTGCCCTTCACACACAATTCCATTATGCGTGGTCTTCGTCTTGTCCTCGAGGAACTGTTTTACAAATCCAGAACAATCTTCGAAGGCGGTTCCTTCATTCTTTAAACAATCAAAAGTAAAACATACTGTTACGGTTTTTAGAATACGATAGGAATGACCGCTCACCGAGAATCGGGAGTTCCAAAATGGTAGAGCAGAAGGGCCAAAGAGACAGGACGGACGACAGAAGACACATGGCACCCCCCCCGAAAACTTTGAGAAAATTTTGAGATTCCTCGCACAGCCTGGTAGTACCTGTGAGAACACAAAGACTCTGGGTTGCGCAACCGCTAGGTTAATAAGACCAGGGCGAAAGAATAAATATAAATAATGCAAGGAGCAGAGAAACACGAGACAGGGACTATCCCAACATTCCCTGGCGGTCTAGGTGTGGACTTACAAAGGGGGGAGCTAAACCCCTGGCCAAGGAATAATCCCACTACACCCGCAGTACGAGCAGCGCGAAACAATGGCCTGAGGCTCGCGGGGAAACATGTGAAGGGATAATACACATATATAGATCGATACTTAAGTTAACAGCTTCCGAATTCCACGCCTTAGAAATCTCCGAATTTTCCACTCTTAGCCAACTTCCGATTCCGGGTCTAAAGAAAAACATCTCAAACTGCACCACACATCATCATCCAAACTAAACTCACTCCGACCGACACCGTAGTGAGGTGATGTTATCATATATAATAACATAAACAAATCAGCGATAAAACCGGCGATAAAGGGGAAAAATAATATGTTTCAAATATCCCATTAAATTTTCACATGGTGCCCCAACTGAGACACAAAAAAGAACAAAGGATTCTGGATGCCAGATGCTAGCATGGGACCGCTACAAGGCATGGTTGCAACCGACTTTTTATGTGGCTATAGGGGTGTCTCAAGGCCTTTTTGAGCACAAAAAATGCACGAGTTTGATCATTTCGTAATGTATATAATGGATAAATATAGAACTCACTTATTACTTACCTATTGCTTATTATTGTACTGGTAAAAGTCCTCTGCTGTGTGACTCAGAATTAACAAAAAGTGACAATAAAAATTGTTTAATGGAGTTTCTGACCCCCCACCCAACAAAAGTTGGTCCCCAGAGAATGATAATCATTTTTAAACCCAAAAACTTTTTTAAAGTAAAGGAGCTATCATGTTTTGATTCCATATTTGAATTCTACAACACCAAAAATATACCCCAGATAGCATTTTTACAGTTGTGGAGGGTTCCATTGAACAAGTTTATGGTGACAACTTTCTGAACGCTCCTGCAAGAAAACGAAAAGCGGTCAGAAGCTCAAATTTCAGGATTTTCATTTTCTCCTCAATATATATCACCGTGGACACCAAAAAAGAAAAAATCAGTGACATGATGCGGTGCACATCTCGAGTGGTGACATGGAATAGCCCATGGGGGAAAATGAAAAATTTGAAATTGAAACCCTAAACCCTTATTTTGAGTGAATTAACAAAAAATAATTCCTAATATTTGAGGGGATTACAGGAACAATCATGTAGGACAGCCAGAATTTGAACGTATGTGCCGACAGAAAGCAAATCCTTTCGCCATGTTGTAAAAAATAAGCCTTGTCATTACATTTTGTACAGATTCATACAGCGAATTATGGACAATGCTGTACACTAAATTTGAGAAAAACGGCCACAAGGCAAAACACACATTTGCTCTAACTGCGCCAAGATTTGGCATACAGATTTGCTCGACCCTATTTTGTTAATTTTTACCTTTTAATTGAAAGTTAATTTCAATTTGAGGTAACTATTTCAAAAAAATATGGTTATTCCCGGGGGTTATTCCTCATGGCCAGATGCATTATAATGCATGAAGAGTCTAAATGATCTTAAGTGACCCCGAATGACCTCTGACCCCCTAATCTGTTAGACCCCTTATAATATTAGCAATCATACCAACTTGTAAGTTGTAGCCCGAGGTGCTCAGGTATTTTTGTTACGACTAGGCCGTTATCTACGCTACAAAGGTAGGTACGGACGACAATCAACGCTGCGAGAATGAGCAACTACTGGTCTTAACTTTGCATCATCACTGCACTACAGACTACAGGGCCAATTCCATGGTAACGGAATGACGTTTGGACTCAATTTTGCAACTTTCAGATGGTTTATCACCACATATTGAATCAGTTAGAGCAAGACCAAAATAAAACTAAAATATGCCAGTTACTCTACCTTCCATGGGACTTTAGTTTATTTCAAAAATATTTTTTTTCGGAAAAATATGCATGTTAATGGAGATGGTTACTGAAGTGACGGTAAAAATGGACATGGGTTTACACCTCACATACGTTGTGCTAGAAATGTGAATTTTATGAGGCCAATATTATTTTAAATGTAAACAATGTCAATCCTAGGGTTTATCTTAAATAAAACACATAAGTTTTGAAAAAAAATTCTGAGGTTATTAAAATACAAAACATTAAGCAGACAGCATTTGGTAATGGAATGACGGTAGGGTGGTGGTAAGGCAATGACAAAAATGTCCTCACCATAGAAAAACTGTAACAAAGTTTCTTGGAGTGGCCTAAATTCAGGAGGCCAAATCACACTAACAAAGATGGTGGTTACAATTTGTTAAGTTGATGCATTTGGCATGGCTCGGAAAAACGTGGGGAAATTGGGAAGCTCCTTCCTAGGAAAGTTGGCCATTTGGAGGGGAAATTTGGCCATTTGGAGGGACATTTATCCGTAAGATATAGTGGGAATCTGTGAGAAATGCAACTATCTTCCCAGGAAATTTACATTTTTTCAAGCCCTGTGCATTGGTTACGTCAGGTCTTTAATAAAAAATATTGAGAAAACAAAATGTTTTAATATTTTTATTATTTAGGCATATTGACTGTTTGTAATACAGCAATTTAAGCTTAAGGTTGCTAAATTCTGCAGCGGCCTGTTTTGTAAAACATACAAGTCTCCGATATTTTTGAAAAAGTAGGTAAAAAATTATTGGTCATATGGGATATGTTTTTTGCATGTTAAAGTGATTCTGAAGCCATCGGTGGTGATCGCTAGACAACTTTTTTTTTTTCACCCAGTTCCGATGATTGTCATTCGTTACCGATTTGGTAACGGAATGACGCACTTTAATTAAGTGTAATTAATTAACAAAAAGAAAAGAGATATAAGTGAAAAAAAAATTGCTCAATAATTGTTTAGCTACCTATTCTTAACTTGAATATGAACTTTGTTTACATATCCTACCAAACTTTTGAAAATACCTTTTCAAATATGATATTTTTGGTACGTAAGGACAGAAATCTTGTTTTGGAGTCACTGAGTGTAACAAGCTAGCCAAACAAAAAATAAATGTTTGAGATCACTTTTTTTAGCAACTCATTGTCTATATAATAATGGTCCTTTCACGGAAGTTAAATGATGTTGAATGGACCTTTGTTTTGCCCTCCAATCATCCAAGGATTCGAAGAATACATGCAATGCACCTGGTTCACCTGAAACGTTCAGCTATTTCTACAGTTGATGTTTTGTAGTCTCGGCATGCTTGGGTTATTCTGGAAGGCCCCCAGTCCTGGCCAAGATAACCTATTGACCTGCCGTGCAGGTGCCCTATACACTAATATGACATTGTTAATAAAGTCCTTTATGGACTTCTTTTCTTCCACTTTTTTATGCACATTTTGATCAAAATGGGGAAAAATCCATAATTTTTTTTTTACCGTAACTATAAAAAATTGAGATTTGAGATCATATCTCAAAATTTGGTCCATAACCTCTTGAGACACCAGTTTATGTTCTGTCATGAAATTAAATTTTTGGGTTTACCAGGAATGGACCTTTGGCAAAGTTTTGCTTTGAAATGCCCTAGCCTAGAGTTCCAGCAAATAAATCGGGCATCGTGGAACACTTGGCACACACATACTGACATAGCAATGCGTAATGTTGGGCATATTTACGCAGGCTCTGGAAATGGGATGTCAATATGTACGCGGTGACGTGTCTTACGCTGTCGCTGAACGCTTTGAATAATCGACAGTATTACGCTGCCACGATTCTTCGCTGCGGGACTGTAAAACTAGGAAAAGTTTGACACACACGACGGACAGACTGACACGAGAATCATGCTGCCATAAGCCTGATAATGTTTCTTTCCTATCGGGTTTTTTAGGTCGTCCGATACTCGACGAGTATCGGACGACCTAAAAACCCGGCCTAAAAATCAGTGTGTAACTCATCGTGGCTTCCGAAATTGGCACATGCAGGTGCAAACATTCAAACTACAGATGGCCGTTTTCGTGGATCGGTAATCAAGATCAGATATTAATTGTATAATACCTACCTCGGCTTCTATCTCCTCGATTTTTTCTAGGATTCCCATCTTAAAATCCGAAAAAAAAACGTATAATGAAAAAAGAAATATGTCAATCAATCACAAAAAATCGCAAGCACTGCCGATTTCGTCACCGCTATACACATTAGTGTTGGGCGATTCTTGAATTTGGGAGAGAGAGGACCGCGAAACATACATTTTTCATAGACTTCATCACGGGTAAAGAAGCCGCGGATCTGAATAGACGGGACCCCTCCCGGGGGTGGGGGGGGGGGGGGCACTCCCTAAAAATAGTGACGGGGATGTGCGGCATTATATAACACATAAAATATTTCTGTCATTTGATTGGTGGATACTAATCACATACATAAATATTTGAGATTATAGAACACATAAAATATTCTGTCATTTGATTGGTGGATACTGTATCACTTGACATAAATATTTGAGACTAGTTCCCCCAAACTTTCCCAGGAGGGAAAAAAGTTCCCATAAAATCTACTATTTCTCCCATCACGGGAAATAGTTCTTTTGATGGGAACTTTTTTCCCTGCAGTTGTATCTTGACTAGGCTTGATTTGCGGTGGCAGCATGCAGCGACCTCGACGACACTTGGAAGTTTTTCAAATGACATAAATATTTTATATGTTATATAAAACAATATTTGCTGCTCTATTTCGTGAAATGTGGCAAAATACCTCCCTCGGTGTCTGGAGAACCGTGGGCCCTATCTGTGTATTTTCCCTCCGACCTTCGGTGCTCGGGAGAAATAGTAGTCTCACGTCTCCAGTCACCTCGGTAGTTATTTTGCACCATTTCCCTCATGAGCAGTGCATAGTTTGTATACTAGTTCCCCCAAATTTCACAGAGGGAAAAATTTCCCATAAAAAGCTACTATTTCCCCCGTACGGGGACATATGTTTCATTTTAGGGAACTTTTTCTCCCCTGCAAATGGTATCTTGCATCGCCCATGCCTCACGGTGACTTTGACCTCTGACACTGCATCTTTTGCTTGATATTTGCGTGTATTACATTTTCACCGTTGTTCAATTCTGTTGAATTTTTGACTCAAAATGGGAAATATCAATGCTGTAGATAGAGTTACCGTAAAACAAATCGGATGTCTAGAGGCATTCGAGAAATTTTTGGAGAGAGCCGCGATTGGAATGAACCATGACTAGACGGACTAGCTTTGGAGTTCATCATATGATTGCGGTGCATGGGTGCACTCCGATCTCGACGAGACTTGGCAGTTTTTCAAATTATGAACTATGTTTATATGTTATATAAACCAAATATTGACTGCTCATATTCGTGAAAATGGTGCAAAATAAAATACCTCCCTCGGTGACTGGAACCGTGGGCCCCTACTATTTTCTTCGACCTTCGGTCTCGGGAAAATAGTAGGCCCACGGTCTCCAGTCACCTCGGTAGTTATTTTGCACCATTTCCCTCATGAGCATGCATATTTGTATACTATTGACCCCTTTTTTAAACATGCTGGCACAGAAAAACCCCTTTGTTTAACGCTGTCCCATCACTGAAGAACCCCTTTTTTAACCTTTTCACTGAAAAGACCCCCCTTATTTTACTCTCAGTTGATGCCTCCCATTTGTAATCAAATGTCCTGATGACCCCCTTATTTCGATTTTCATGCTCTCACAGAAGCCCTCTCTTGTTCACTGATGAACTTCACATATGTGGTGCCCTCACTGAATTACCCCTGTTTTTTTCACAAAATGTGGAGAGCTCAGTGATTGGCCCCCAGTTTTGCATCCTACCCAACCAAATGACCCCCCCTTTTTTCCCTCAAAGTTCCCCCGCGAATGCCCCCTCCTTTGAAAGTCCAAGCCGCACATCCCCGTCACTTTCATATATGAGTGGAGTGCCAGGGGTAGAATTTCGTAGAAGAGTTCGAGAATCGGTGTTGATTCTCAAAAATGAATTTTGCGGGAATCATCTAATTCGCTACTGTGTTAAATTCAAAAGTTTACGAGAATCAACAACGATTCCCGCAAATCAATTTACAAGAATCTTTGCGAGAATCGATTCTCGGATTCTCAAAAAAAAAAAAAAAAAAAAAAAAAAAAAAAAAAAAAAAAAAAAAAAAAAAAAAAAAAAAAAAAAAAAAAAAAAAAAAAAAAAAAAAAAAAAAAAAAAAAAAAAAAAAAAAAAAAAAAAAAAAAAAAAAAAAAAAAAAAAAAAAAAAAAAAAAAAAAAAAAAAAGGGGGTCTGGGGGACCTGAACTTTTAAATGGAGAAATTTCATAAAATAAGAGAAAATGCGACTCCATGCGAAGTAAAGGGGGAACGCGAATTTATTTGCCGAAAAAAAGTGCGGATGAATTGTTGTTTGTTTGTTTGTCGCTATTTGATCTGATCCTTCCGTTCCAATGCCGGGGAGACTCGGCAATACAGGCAAAGTTACATAGTCAACAAGCAAGTCTAACGTCTAGGATAATCCACCACACAGGCTGCATATAGACGAAATAAATTGATCTGGCTTTCAGTTCCAGAAACACAAAATTGCTTGCTTCTTATAACAGATCAAAAGCCTTAAATTCCTCCAACTAGAACTAGTCCAAGATATTTATGATTCGACCCAAAACAAATTGCAAAAGAAACAATTTTTGTGTTATAAATATCACAGTGGTCAGTGGTTATGATACTGTGAAATTGAGCTAAATTGTCCAAAAATATATAAAAGGGGGCATCGTTTGTACAGGGGTAAAAAATAAGAATGGTTCGAATCGATTTAAAAGATGTACCAATTTCATCTAATTAATTGGGATACTCCCAAGCCTTGGGCCAAGGTTTAAAAAGGCATAGTTTGCCCTATGACTATACGGTCTACATACAATAGTGTTATATTACCCTCAAATTTTGTGATTAAAAGTATTATTTTCTCAATTTTATTTGAGAAGAGATTTCTCACGGGAAAAGCACTTTGTTTATGATAAAAAAAAGAAGAGAGAGCAGGGGATTCCCAAGTGCTATCTTGAGCTCACACCTGTTATTTACAACTATTGCACAAGAAGGGAAATGGGAATTCCCCAAGATGTAAACTTAGAAACTTAGTCAACTTGTTTATGCTTTAAGAAAATATTGCAAAATTTGGGGATTCCCCCATGATGTTATAAATGTGAAGTGATGCAATGCAGATGATGTAATTTATGTGAAATCCAATTGGTCAGATATATATATATATATATATATATATATATATATATATATATATATATATATATATATATATATAGAAAAAAAAAAAAAAAAAAAAACAAGGATTTCTCAAAAACGATTGATCTTAGAGAGATGGGATAAAAAGCAAATTAAAACATACTCATTGGACTATGCATTGAACTAGAATAATGACACTTGCCCCAGGAGAACCTGATTTAAGGGGGATCTTTGGTGCACAGTTAGCAAAGATAATTATTGTTTTCCTTTCTTGACCAATGACCCCCCTTAAACCAAGTTCCTATAGGGCTAGTGGCATTGTTCTAGTTCAATGCATAGTTCAATAAGTATGTTTTAATTAGCTTTTTATCCCATCTCTTTAAGATAAATCGTTTTTGAGAAATCCTTGCTACGAGGATGATACATCGTTAAAATTCACTTTAAAGATATCAGCAATTTAGTCTAGAAACACTGTTTTTCAAGTTTTAGTATATTTTAGAAATGCTATTTTATGTCTATTATTGGTTAGAAAATAAGTGTTTCGATTTTCACAAATAATTGTGGAAACTGGAGATCAAAAGCTTATTTACTTTTGAGATATGAATTTTTTAACTTGAAAAAATTAAATATCGCAGCTTGAGAAAACAATAAAATACATAAGAAATATGATTAGAGATTTCAGTTTGCGAAGTTACATTTTCGATCATAACTTTTGAACGGAAGCTCCGATAGTTGTCAAATAAAAAGCAATAGAAAGGTAATTTCTTCCTCAATTTCAATATGTAGTTTTTATTTTTAGCCCTCTGAAGGGGTAATTCCACCTTAATTGGGATACTCCCAAGGTTTAAAAAGGCATAGTTTGCCCTATGACTATACGGTCTACATACAATAGTGTTATATTACCCTCAAATTTTGTGATTAAAGTATTATTTCTCAATTTTATTGAGAAGAGATTTCTCACGGGAAAAACACTTTGTTTATGATAAAAAAAAGAAGAGAGAGCAGGGGATTCCCTATATATCGAGCTCACACCTGTTATTTACAACTATTGCACAAGAAGGGAAATGGGAATTCCCCAAGATGTAAACTTAGAAACTTAGTCAACTTGTTTATGCTTTAAGAAAAACATATTGCAAAATTTGGGGATTCCCCCATGATGTTATAAATGTGAAGTGATGCAATGCAGATGATGTAATTTATGTGAAATCCAATTGGTCAGATATATATATATATATATAATATATATATATATATATATTATATATATATATATACTGCAAAAAACTGGAGTGTTAACTTTAACACCATGGAGTTAATACGGGACCACACCCACTGGTGTTAGATTGCAACATGTTAGTGTTATATTAACACCAATTTTGGTGTTGCAATGTATGCTATGACACTGCTTGGTGTTAATTTTACACCATATATGGTTTTAAATCATTTTTTAACACTGCCGGTTGTCAAATTTGAACACACTGGTGTAATTTAACACTCTCCTGGAGTCAATACGGGACCACTCCCTCTGGTGTTAATTAACACCAAACTTTGGTGTTAACATTTATATTTGTAACGTGTGATATTTTAGTAGATAATGCTTGATTTTGTTATTTTGTGCTTCTATTATAACTGCTTGCCTCCAACAAATCACAAACAGAACACCAACATCCATAATTAAAATTATGCAGCAACACCGAGTGGTGTTAAATCCTAAATTTCAACACCAGAAACTAACACCAACAAGCTTAACACCGACTTGGTGTTAAAATGTTAACACCACATTTCTGCAGTGTATATATAGTGCAAGGTTATGTTTATGCATGATGCTGCCGGGTAATATCTATTTTAAGACTTGGAAACTTTCTGAAATGAATATATAATGGAGGATTTGGAGAGGTTAGATTTGCCAGCAGCCAGAGTAGCAAGTAGCTAGAAGCTATAGCTAGTTTTGAACTGCAATAATTGCAGACTTTATACAGTGCAGTACACTCAGTGCCAGGATTTATTATTTTTTCATTCCACGTGAGAAGTGCTATAATCTATTCTACTGTCGTCCTTTGAAGCCAAAAGTGCTCGGAATCAAAATAGGATTCCCAAATTGTGGGACAGAAAACAGAAATCGTGGTGGTGATTGTCTTGACTGATATACTGTGGACTATTAGTGTCGTTGAGGGACCTTATACACTTATTTAACCTTGTCGTCTTGAATGCTGACAAAAGTTATCTTCAGCACTGAGAAGATTCTCATGGAAATTTACCTTATTTATAAGTGTGACTTTTGCATGCTGTCATTTTGAAATCTTCGCTGTGAGGACATATCATAAATCAGTGGCGGATTTAAGAGCAGCAGTGTCGACAGCTGCTGACAGGGCCCCCTAAAATTTGCTCTCAGGGCCCCCTCAGACACCCCTCTAGTTCCACACTAAAGTCCAACATTGCGTCACTTCACGGCCCTAAGGGCCCCCTTTAAGCGCTGACGGGGCCCCTGTTCCGTTAGATCCGCCACTGATCATCGTTGAACTGCAACGCCGTTCTGTGGACATTGTGGACATTCTTGTGGACAATAAGTATCAATCTTATAAATTGTGTGTAATTTACCACATATGTATGTGTGTTTGGACATCCAATTCTTGAACCAAACTGATTAAAAATCCATTAAGGGACGCACCATTAGATAATCCAGGGGGGTTAGGAAGTTTTTGATCAAAAAATCACCCTAGAGTTGAAAAAAAAAAAAATTCCCCTTAGAGTGTGAAAGAAAAAAATTCACCTTAGACTGTGAAAAGAACAAAAAATTCACCAGAGAGAGACAAAAAAAAAAATTCACCATTTTCATTGTAAAAACAAAAAAAAAATCACCCGGCCAAGAGGGGACCAAAAATCACCCTTTATCATTGGTCGTTCGGTATAGCTAAGTTATCTGTAGGAAGCTGCCTTTTTTGCCCAAAATTTCCGCTAATTTTTAGATATTTAAACAAAGTTTGGCAAAATCCTTAGCTCCAGTCACGGACCCATTTTTTTATGCAAATTTTTGCGCCATCTTGTACTATTCAACCACGCGTGAAGCTGAGCTGCGTGGCACATACCTATAACCCGGGAGCTAACAGACATTTAACACATCTCAAGGACAAACGGTTTGAGTGTTAAATATTTGCAGCCTGAGAGGAAACCCCTGAAAACGTGATTCTTAAGTTGCGCAAGCAAATGGTGCCTTACGGAGAGGGGTCCAAGACAAAGTTTTGTACAGGGGTCAAATGTTTAAATTGACCCAATCATGTTTGAAAAGTATACCATGTTTTATGTCTAACCACAAGGTTCAGGAAAGGTATAGTTTTGTACTATCTACAATGTAAAGTTTAGAGTTATATGCTAAAAACAGCAAAATCAATAAAAGGGTCCATTTCATTGTACAGGGGTCAAATTTTAAGTTGCTCCGATTTAGATAAAAAATGGTGCAAATGTGATGGAGTTCATAGGATTAAAATAAGGAATAGTTTTGACGGTCTAAAATGCTTAATTACCGATTTATCGGGCACAGAAGGTCAACGTTCCATTGCATCCAATGGGGCTTGACCTTGTTTCCCCCTACTTTCTTAAGCAAGCATTTGAGCCACTCAAACTTTTTCCTTATTTTGATCCTATGGCTCCACCAATAATTTTGCACCATTTTATCCAATCGGAGTCAACTTAAAAATTTGACCCCTGTACAAATTGCAATTGACCTTTTTATTGATTTTTGCCGTTTTTGAGCCTATAACTCTTAAACTTTACATTGTGAATAGTACAACATACCTTTCCTTGAATCCTTGTGGTTAGACAAATGACATGGTATACTTTCAACATGATTGGATCAATTTAAAAATTTGACCCCTGTTACAAACTTTGGTCTTTGGCCCCCTCTCCTTAGGCCCCATTTGGTGGCATCTTAAGAATTATGTTTGTAACGTGTGCTATTTTAGTAGATCCATGCTTGATTTTGTTCTTTTGTGCTTCTCATTAAACTTCTTGCCTCCAACCAAGCCCAACCGAACACCAACATCCATATTAAAATTAGCAAGCAACACCGAGTGGTAAATCCTAAATTTCACACCAGAACGCTAAGCACCACAAGCTTAACTAACTAACAAACCGACTTGGTGTTAAAGGTTAACACCACACATTTCTTTCTGCCGTGTATATATAGTGCAAGGTTCTGTTTATGCTGATGGCTGCCGGGTAATATCTATTTTAGACTTGGAAACTTTCTGAAATGAATATATAATGGAGATTTGAGGGTTTTAGATTTGCCAGCAGCCGATTAGCATGTAGCTAGAAGCTATAGCTAGTTTTGAACTGCAACAATTGCAGACTGTATACAGTGAGTACAGAGTGCCATGATTTAAATATTTTTCAATTCCACGTGAGCAGAGAGTGCTATAATTATTCTAAAAACTGCTGGTCGTCTTTTAGCCAAAAAGTGCCCGGAATCAAATAGGATTCCAACTTGTGACAACAGAAATCGTGGTGGTGATTGTATGGACGGATATGACTTTGGAATTTAGTGTCGTCGAGGACTTATGACACTTATTAATCCTTGTCGTCTTGAACTGCTGACAAAGTTATCTTTCTAGACTGAGAAGATTCTCATGGACTTTACCTGATTTATAAGTTGACTTTGCATGCTGTCATTTTTGGAAGTCTTCGCGTAGGACTATCATAATCAGTGGCGGATTAAGAGTCAGCAATTGTCAGCAGTCTGCTGACAGGCCCCCTAAAATAATGCTCCCAGGGCCCCCTCAGACAGGCCCTTCCCTCTAGTCCAACAAACTAAAGTCCAACATTGCGTCACTTCCCTCACGGCCCTAAAGGGCCCCCCCCTTTAAGCTGCTGACAGGGCCCTTTTTTTCCTAGATCCGCCACTGATCATCGTTGAATGCAAACGCTTCTTGTGGACATTGGTGGACATTCTTGGTGGACAATAAGTATCAATCTTATAAATTGTGCGTAATCTTACTATGTAATGTTTTTTGGACATACCACAATTCTTGAAAACCAAACTTATTTAAAAATCATTAAGGGACGCACCATTTAGTATCCAGGGGGGGTTAGGAAGTTTTGAGAAAAAATCACCCTTATAGATTGTGAAATAAAAAAAAAATTCACCCTTAGAGTGTGAAAGAAAAAAAATTCAACCCTTAGCAGACTGTGAAAGAAAAAAAAATTCACTCAGAGCGGAGACACAAAAAAAAAAAAATTCACCATTTTTCATTGTAAAAAAAAAAAAAAAAATCCACCCCACGGCCACAAGGGGAAAAAAAAATCACCCTTTAAAATCATGGTCTTTCGGTATATGTAAGTTATCCTGTAGGATCTGCCTTTTTGCCCAAAATTTCCTCCTTCCTGCTAATTTTTAAGATATTTAAACAACCACCAGTGTTGCACAATCTAGCTCAGTCACGGACCCCATGTTTTTTATATAATGCAATTTTTTGCGCCATCTTGTACATTTCAACCACGGCGTGAAGTCTTAGCTGGTGGCAACATACGCCTATATTACCCCGGGAGCTAACAGACATTTGTAACACATCTCAAGTCAAAAGGTTTGAGTGCGTAAATTGTTGACAAGACTGACAGGGACCCCTGAAACGTGATTCTTAGTGCAGCAATTGGTGCCTTAAGGAGAGGGGGGCCAGACCACAAGTTTGTACAGAGATCAGGGACGTGAGTGGTGGAAAGGAAGGAGACAGCAAAAGGGATACGGGTAGAGGGAAGGGAAGAGGAGGGAGATGGGAAAACTTAAAGGAGAGACAAAATATACAAAGAGTGAGAGGGGCGAACGGAAAAAAGGGGACCAAGAGAGGGGGGGGGGAAAAGGGGAGAGCGGTAGGATGGAGAAGGCGCTAAGGAGGGAGGATGAGAGGGAAAGGAGGGAGAACAGGACGGGGCCCAGTGCACGGGAAAGGTAGAAAACTCTGAACGGAGAATGTGAGACTGAACGTAGAGGGTATGAGTGCGGTGTGGGAACAAAGAGCATTGGGAGGGAAGGGAGCAAGTGAGTGGTCAAACAATTAAAGATAACTGAGGAAGAGGAAAGGTAGGGGGGGTAGGGACGGGGGGGAAACAATAGGGAAACGAAGGGGAAGGAGAACGTAGGTACGCGCAGAAGGAAGAAAGGGGTATGGCGGACGGGCAGCAAGTGATAGGGAACCAAAGAACGAATAGGAGGGGTCTCGGAGGTCAGGGAGGGGATGAGAGGGAGAGTGGCAGGGAAAACCGAAGGGGGTCAATGTTTTAATTGATCCATCATGTTGAAAGTATACCATGTTATTTGTCTACACAAGGGATTCAGGAAGTGTATAGTTTGTACTATCTACAATGTAAAGTTTAAGAGTTCTATGCTAAAAACAGCAAAAATCATAAAAAGGTTCACTTTCTTGTACGGGGTCAATGGTTAAAGTTGCTCCATTTAGATAAAAAATGGTGCAAATTTGTTGAGAGTTCATATGATTAAAATCTTGATAGTTTTGACGGTCTAAAATATGCTTAATTACCGATTTAATCGGGCACCGAAGGTCAACGTCCATTGCATTCAATGGGGCTTGACATTGTTTCCCCCCTACTTTCTTAAGCAAGCATTTGAGACACTACAAAACTGTTCCTTATTTGATCCTATTAGCTCCACCATATTTGCACCATTTTTTCTCCAAATCGGAGCAAACTTAAATTTGACCCCTGTACAATTGAATTGACCTTTGTATTGATTTTTGCCGTGTTTTAGCCTATACCTCTTAAACTTTACATTGTGCATATAACAACTATACCTTTCTTGAATCCTTGTGGTTTAGACAAATACATGGTATACGTTTCAACTGATTGGATCAATTTAAAAATTTGACCCCTTACAAACTTTGTCTTGGCCCCCTCTGGATCCTTAAGGCACCATTGTGGCACTTAAGAATTAGGTTTCAGGGGTCCCTGTCCAGTCTCTCTCATATTTAATCATTCAAACCTTTGTACTTGAGATGTGTGTCAAGTGTCTGTTAGCTCCTTGGCTATATCTCAACCCTTCTGATGAATTAGTAACCCGCATAGATATTACTGCAATTGATAACACCACCTGCTATCATCACTAGATAATGAGATTGATGAACTCACATAAACTACTTCTCAGCAGTAGATATTGGTATTGATGAACTACCTGCTGTCAATAGTTATATGAGTAGTGATGAACTACTGCTGTCAGCAGTAGATTGGGATTGGTGAACTACCTTGATTCAGCAGTGATTATGGGCAATTGAATGAACTAACAATACAGCTATCATCAGGAGGTATATGAACATTGATGACAGACCTTTTAATCAGTTGAGATATGAGGCATTAATGAAACACCTGCTATCATCAGTAGATATGAGCCTTGATGAACTACCTGCTTCAGCAGTAGATATGACTCTATTAATATAGCCTACCTGAATGTGATGGGTCACATATGTTAAGCCGGAGACTGAAAATGGGTTTTTTGGGTCCCTTGAGTGGATCTATGATTACAAAGCAAAAAAGTGCCTGAGAAAACAAGGGGTGAGGGTTGGATACAGATCACATGAAAAATATTGTTTTTGGATGTAGGGCAGCACTGTAATTAACAAAAAACATAGTTACAAAAAAAAAAGTAACCAAACCAGACATAGTACGATAAACATAATGTAAGTATTACAAGAAGGCGATTATTTTTCGTTAATTTGTTTTATCAAAAAAAAGGGCGTTCATACGTCAGTCCAACGACATTTTTCCTTTTATGTATAAACAAATTACCAAAATAAGTATCTGTAAACCCAACCCACCTGCTAGTATCACCTTTCACGATCACCCTCTAATTTCCCCACCCCTGCCCGCAGCGCCTTCTTCGTGGGTCAAACCCCAACCAGATACACAAAAAAAGTTTTTGTGCAAACATGAAAGAAGGTTATCGACTGGCGTTATATCAGTCCATCATATAGGAGTCCCCCCCCCCCCCCGAATAGGTAGTCCCCCCCCCCCCCCCACGCGGCCCCCCCCCGGCCCTGGGCATCACCAACACACAGCTTTGTATTCAGTTTGTAGGCATTTATAGTTTGGGGGGGCCCCCACTAGACCTTCCCGGACTTGTACTTCCACACAGCCTCTGCACTCTTCTGAACACAGAGCATACCAAAGGGGTTTATATCACTATTACATGGCCTTCCTCGGGCCAAAGGATTTATATCGGGTTTCCAAAACTAATCATCGGTTCACTTAGATTGAACTAAATCGCCAGAAAGGAAAAACGTAGGAATTTCAGATGCCTCTGCTTCCAATTATTCATTATCCTATCAGCCTCAGTAATAAGGAAATTGTTGATCAAAACAAGGGGAAACCATATCACAAAAGTGAAAACAAACTGCCAATTCAGACAATATATGTTATGTTTTTCATTATTTTAATTTCAAAACGTAAAAACACCAATGTATGTCACATCTACAAGTACTCCACAAACCACTTTTTTATAAAAATGCCATGTTTTGAATGACCATCATCACAAAAACCACTCAAAATTGGTTTGAGCCAACCAATAACTTTGATCCTAAACAGCACCTGCACCATATCAAATAACTCCTTTTCCATTCTTTAATTTCTACCTAATCCCTGACTAATTATAATGAGCCGTCTTCTAGCATTGCTCCAGAACATCATTGATAAATCAACAATTTTCTAACATGCACTTCTTTATAAATGTTTATACTTAAATTGAGAAGCCCTCGGGACTCGGGTTCTGCTTTAACACAATAAAGATATTGTAGAATCTTCTAACCTATTACTAAAATAATAAAATAACAGTAACAGTAAAGTATTAATATCAACGTATACATAACAATCTATATCTACTTCTAGAATAACATTTGTTTTTAATATTCAAGCTGCAATGGAGTTTTATTGCACAGTTTTGGTAAAATCAATAGCACATTTTACGCATAGTTGATATCATAATGACTGTTTGTACAGACTGTTATCATGTTTCCCTCTTCAGATTTTGCAGATTATGTGCCAATCTAACACAAAATGTTAGCAGTCAGTGTCCTGAGCAAAATTGATACACTTTGCTGAAAATAGTTTGGTTTACAAGAAAAGGAGGAAGAGTCCATTTTTTATTATGTTTCTGAAAGCCACATTTCAAAGGCTGAGCAAATCATGACAATTGGGGCGTTAGAAGGACGATGTTGTCCAGCATGGCAAGTGTTGTCCTGAACTTAAACTATAACTTTTTTGGAAAAATTCCTACAGTTCCAACACTTCCACCTTCACGCAAAGTCACAGTTTCCATGTTTTACATCAACAAAATGTATACTTGTTTGTTGTTTTTATGACACACATTGTTCTTTTTCATCCTATAGTTTCCACCATATGGTTTCTACTATTAAAACTAATTCTACTTACTAACATACTACTTGATTTACTTACCCTAATTTTCCACTACCTTTTTAAAGTGGCCCCGTCCAATTTTTTCAAAATTGAGATGCAATTGTATATAGGAGAATCTTCATATCCAACAGGTCTAAATCTAATATTTCGTTTAAATCGGTTAAAAGTAGCTCCCGACTCGTGCCCTCAGTGTGAATCGGGGCAGCGCTCCTATGTGTTAAACACGGCTATATACTTTTTCTCATCTAAAGTTGAAGGTGACGCTCCATTATGCGTCGTTCAATTCCCACTAAGCGTCTCGATCCGTGCCGCCTTTATTCGCGTGCGTATTCATGCTCTGATTCCAAGCTAGCGCGCGCGATTCAGGGGGTGCGCAACATAAAAGTTTGCAGTGACGGTCACCTTCAACTTAGGGAAGAATTACACAAACTATAGTAAGGTACACGGAAACATGTACAAAGGTACTTCCATTTCATGGCAGCATAGTAATTATTTAGGATTGTATTGATGTGTAATTCAGAAATCATTGATCAGTTCTCATACATTTGGATAAAGATCATTGGTGCAACCAATGGTACTGGTACATGATAGGTCCTTTCTTCTTGTGTTCAATAGTATTACTTGATACAACGAATGTGATGGCTTGATTTGTACATTAACACACCACTTGTCTTAGATGGACACTGTATAATGGAACCCTCCACAAATTTAAAAACATTAGGTGTTACATTTGTAAAAAAGCTAAAACAACTAATATTTATTTCCTTGTAAGCCTCGCTTCTCACCCAAGAGTCTGAATTAGCCACATTTGTATCAACCTTGAAAAGCATGCAGTCAGCAGCTCACACACCATTGTATGTGATGTGCTAATCCCCCCCTTTTATATGACGATCAGTGTTTTACTAAAAAGCCTGCACTACAATGCCTTAACTCCTGGGCTGAATACTTTTGAATTGGGTCACACAGCATGCTAGATACCCTATCATTCTGCAGTGATGTTCAACAACCTTGATTTTCCATGGCAGAAATTGGCATATTGCAATAAACTCTCGTACTGTTTTTACTGTTTTTTACATAAATATAAACATCCAATTTGTTTTTCAATTTCTGGGAATGGTTTCAGTAAGGGTCCTATTTTATTATGTTGAATTTGTTCATGCCATTGTGTCCATTAAGATTTTTCCCAGACAAGTTTAAGATAATCATATAAAAAAAACAGTTAGGTTATCATTAAAACTGTGAGATCTGAAATCTTATCTCCAAAGTCTTCTTTATTGGATTGTATGAAAGTGGATATAAAGCCTATAAGGGGTTTCATTTGTAACACTGAATGCAACAACAATGAAAATAATACGGATGTCCTGTTTTGATTATGTTCAATGTGTTTGATGAAGTGCTGTGATTCTGCTTGTGGACATATTATTGTACTTTGGTTAAGGAACATGTTTCTGTTTCTTTCAAATACAATGCACTGTTTCACTCAGAATACATTTTTGAACAATTTTTGTGGTTTTTTTTTTTACAGTGGAAGGTGGAGATTGAAAATGAAAATCGATGTATCTATTTTATGACACCAATTATCATGTGTATTGACAATTACTAGTGGTTAGACAAGAATGTTTGTGGATGGGGGTGGTACTTTATTTATTGTCCATCTTACACAATTGCAGTTGTCAAGCATGGTAGGGAGGGTTCCTCAATCCCGTCTTTCAACAGAGCCGTCCTCAATCAGTCGTTCAAAAGTGAACCTATGGGCTGGCCCAACCCCCATAGTACAATTTGCAACATAAAATGATTAAAAAAAAAATCAACCCCAGCTTGTAAAAAAAATCACCTTTGGCGATGAAAGGAAAACAAACTGTAATGATTAAAAAAAAAATCACCCCAGCTGTAAGAAAAAAAAAATCACCCCAATTGTGCAAAAAAAAAATTAACCCCAAGCTTGTGCAAAAAAAAAAAATCACCTTATTATCAGCGAGAAAAAAAAATTCATCTCCAAAATAAAACTTCCAGCCCCCCCCCTGGATATCTAATGGTCGTCCCTAAATCTGTTCATTATTAAAATCAGACATTTGTGCACAAGGTCATGTATTTGTGTTTGTAGGGTATTTTGAACCTTGACGTCCATGAGACGTCATAATAATAGGTACAAACAGTTGCAATGTCATCCTGGGGAAAATTTATCATTTGGTCCCCATAGGATGAAAAGATTTAGGCATATAGAGATTCTTTATCCGACAGTTCTATATGAATACAACATGATAGCGACCTCCCCAGCGTTGCACAAAGTTTTTTTCTTTCCCAGGATGCAAGTTTTGAGCTTCATTTCTCTACCTATTTACCCTCTTGCATGGGAAAGAAAAAAGAAAGAACACAATTGTAACTAGGCCTATATGTGCAAACAGCCAACTACAAAACTCATAAACCCGAGTCGCAAGTTTTTCTTAAGGGGGGGGGGGATGGGTTCTGATGAATGAAAAAATTGTTCGAATTAAGAAAATGTCTTAAGATAATGCAATGGCTAAATGTGATTATGTATTTATTCGATCGCAATCCCGTCGCAATCGGACATAGACTACATTCGGTTTCCCGAGATATTGCTGATCAAGTGAAGCAGTGTACGCGAAATTTGCCAAAAATGCATATAAAAATGCATATCCCTATATTTTATCATGTAACAAATTTCAAGGGGTTAACTTACGATATTTTAAAAGAGATTATAGAGGAACATTTAACGCATTTATTTTGGCGAAGTCGAAGTAAATAAAATACTCATAATTATCTTTTCCATTAATTTAAAGTAATTAAATGTCACTGGTAAGTGATTTTTATGTTTTTATTGTTTCTCACCCTGCGATATTTAAGAAAAATTATTTTAAAAATTAATTACAGGACAATGGAAGCACCTATTTCGATGATTCTTTCATTAAATAATTTGATAATTCGTATAAAATGAAATGTTAAAAAATAATCCATATTTCACATCACAAAACGCCCTCAATTTTGTATAAGGTTTCGAGTCTATAACTCGTTTCGTTAAAATACGCAAACATACAAAACGAAAACGAACGAACTAGAGAACGCTAATGAGAACATGAAATTTGGCACAAATATTTAGCAAAATATAGCGGTTATAGTGAACCATGAAAGCCGATTTCCAAATTTGTTCCAATTTCAAATTACGACATGAAATTTGCATGGTCGATTTGCGGTTGCCATGGCAACGGTATTAAAATTTCGGCTTCATGGTTCACAGCGTATTACTCCCTGCACATTCCACCCAAGTTTCGTCCCAATATAGCATGTATAGTTCTTTAGTACACCCGTTATAGGGTTTAGCCAATCAGAGGCCTTACTTGGTTCCCATGGTAACCAGAGAAAAAATTCACATGGATTTTAAAACTTTGTGACATGGGCTACAATATGATGTATAACATGTATATACCACTATTTAGGAAAATTAAGAAAAATTGTTTCAAAGTTCACTGCTTCAGACCCCTTATTTTTCATGCTATTTACTTCACTGCTTTTTTATTTTTTTAATGAAAAAGGCTCCCATGTGTCTCATTCGGCTCTGAAAACATTTTGACAGAAATATAAGGTCTATTTGTTATGTTTCGTTTCGTTTATTTGTTTGTTTGTTTTTGTTTTGTTTTGTCTGTTTGTTTGTTTTTTTGTTTTAGGCAAAAAGGCTATGCGCTGCAGGCCCGTATAACCAGGAGTTTTAAGGGGTTTTGGGCGATTTTTTTAATTAAAAGCGGACTTTCCCCCAAATTCGAATTTTGCAAAAGTGGACTTCTTATTGAAATCTTAAACCTTTTTGGGGCAAAAAAGCATTAAAACCCCTAATTTTTTGCTCGCTCCGCTCGCAAAATCTATTTTTGGGCCCTTTGGAGCTCTTTTTAGGAACTTTTTGGATTTTTTTTGGGGGGGGGGCGCCCCCCCTCGCGCGGTAACGGGCCCGGCGCTACGTTTAATTTATTTTCATTGTATTTTTCGCCCATGGTTTTATTTCCTTCTTTGGCACTCGGCGACCCACATTTTAATTATTTTGTTAGCTTTTGTTAACAACTTTTCAAAAAGGTTCAAAATGAGCCGATTGCACAGCACTCGCTAAAAAAACTCACATATGTTTTCCCGGAAACAACCTTTTTTCTTCGCCTATTGTTCAGCCGCGCGGGAATTTATGTTCTGTCACAATGCCTCCTTGCAAAATTCAGTGATATGTGCGTAATTTCCAGTTAGAGTAGTAGCAAGTACTGCTGATGCCCGAAGGAGTATTATTAGGAGTTCTATTAGGTGAGTTGAATTAAATTCTCATATCGTCCACAGCAAAAATAAAGAGAGGTGGTAGGATATAGGAATGAGATTAATACACATGCATGTAAGTTCATGTAGCTGCACCAAGTTACAAGCCTGTTATACATGCGTTTATATATACGCCTATCGACTTAACTCATTTATTTATACTAGTGTATTTCACAACCACTGCATGGGATATGCATGCATTGAATATGGCTACTGATTCATATTGTTAAATCCACGCTTGAGTGAGGTCAATGTCAGTATTTACTCGTGGTCATACCATTGCTTTGCATTCAGCCGCTGTAAAATGAATGGCAAAGACTATATACACGGCCGCCGTGTATATAGCGTCCGGTTGTTAGCTGCCCGGCAGCCGTGTATGTAGTGAAGCCTTACTGCCGAGGCTACATACACGGCAAAAATCTGCCCGGCGGCTGTGTATGAATGTCACGTGACCCGGCAGCCGTGTATGAATGTCACATGACCCGGCTGCCGTGATGTGTTGGCTTCATCATAGAGATAGAATAATAAGGCAAGAGGTCGTACTTTTTGTATTTTTTTTGGAAATATTACTCTTGTTTTAAGTTTGTTAATTTTAATTTTTTTTATATGGGTAGTATTTTTAATTATTTTACCATTGTTTATGATTATGTTATTATTCATTTCATTTTTATAGATTTTTGTTATTGCTTTAAATTTTGACAAGTATTTTAGTAGTGTTATTAATATATTTGCATTTCGAGAGTTGACAATCAGAAGGACGTAACTCAACACTAAAAGAAATATTAAAGAATTTCTTTAATTCTGATGTTCATAATAGCTCATTACTAAAGTTTATATAATGTTTGCTTACAGTACCATATACGAGCTTTATGAGATGTTTCCAATTTGGAAGTAATGAATAGATTGCTTAGTAGAACAATATAAAACAATCACTTTCTCAAAGCAGTATTACAGCAGAATTAAAGAATTCTTTAATATTTTTTAGGTTGAGTTAGTCCTTCTGATTCTCAACCTCGATTTGTAATTGTGTAGTTTTTATTTATTTGTCATTTTGTTTTTTGGGTTCTTTTTATTACTTTTGACTTTATTTTTATTTTTCCGTCTTACCTACTTTTAACTCTATTTTATTTTTGGTTTTAATTTAGTTTTTAATTTAGTATTGTTTTTATATTTTTATCATTTTTATTGGCTTTTTTTATCTCGTTTTTATTTCGTTTCATCTGTTTATTTTTTTGTTCGTATTTTTAAATTTTTTTTATTAATTTGGTTTTATTTTGTTTTTTATTTTAAATCATTTTTTCTTTCATTTACTGTAAAAAACTGTTTATTCTTTTTATTTAGGACTGTCCATTATTTGTTTTAAATTTTAGTATGTTTTGTAGAGTATGCAGCTAGCAACTCTTTTAAAAAGGCAATTTAGATCCCATCTTTGGTCCTATAAATTGGTAGTTTGCCTTTGCCTCGTGTGATCTTTGTGATTTCTAAAATCCTGCCTGTCATTTTTATTTTTTAAAAAAGTCCCTCTGACATTTGGCGTTTACCAACTATTCTGTGAAACTGTACAAAAACACTATACAATCCTCCCCTGTACTATTCAAACTTGAGTTGTACTTCCAAATGATGTAAATAAGACCTATTTTATTCCTTTGTTATTGAAAGCGGAACAAATTGTCGCAATGTCGTGAGTAGTCACGATTATTGATCGCGTATTTGATGTATATTTATGCGACCCGGGAACACGGCGCCCGACATGCCCAATGAATGCGAAGTCTGTAACTGCACATTGCCTTCGACATTGTTCAGCTAGTGAATTAATGAAGATGTTTCTACACTCTTCAATACATAAGTAATTTCCATTTGTGCTAGATGAAAGCTATAGGACTGACATGGATATTTTCAATCGTATTTTGGGCTTTTTTAAGCGTGATTTTATTGAGCATGGCTCCGTCTATAAAGGCTACACTGTAGCCATCATGAAGCCAAACACACTTGAATTGAAAGAAAACGAAGTTGCCGTGCATATAGTCTCCGGGTTTTAACGTACACGGCAGCCGTGTATATAGTCACTGCCAAAATGGCTAGCTCGTTACCATTATAGGTCTACGTCCATGGTTTCAAGTAATGTAATGTACACTTCCACCACCAAAGCAACCAATTACACCTTGGGCCAGCCAGCCAAAAATGGTGTTTCACTAACCGAAGAAGGGTACAATCTAGCAATACTTATTGAAACTTCATGTCTCTAGTGTATGACATGCCATGCTAGATAATTCTAATGATTGCTTCGTCCTCAGAATTCGTCGTTTTTGAAGAGTGGAATGAAAATCCTCTATTGAAAATTGATATGCACAATATGGATAACTATACACAGGCTTGGTCATTGACTGACTTATACCTTCGCTCGGGTACTCAACTATTCACTTTTTAAATGGGGTTTCACAATGGCATATGCTTTATGAAACCTAATATTCTTCTGGTTCCTTTTGAAATGTCAGTTTATAGCATTTTGATACATATCCACCTGCATGGAAATATTCATAACATTCCAATATTGTGCAATAGGTTTTTAAGACAAAATAAAAAAACTTAACTCAGTCCTTGCTCTCCACTCCTGCTTCATTGAATCAAGCCATGTGTCCTATTATCGGTTTCCCTATTATAGTAAATGCTAATCACACAGCCGATTTATTGCTAAAAAACACTTCCAGACTGCTCAAGACTGGTTCCGATTGCGATTTTCCTAAATCGCGAGCAGTTTTTCTGTTGCAGTATAGTTTTTTGGCAGTCTGGGACTGTTCTGATCAATTTTCTGTAGTTTTATTCATTAAGGCTCATCACAACACAGCCGATTTAATTGCTAGCAAACCACTTCCAAGACCTGCTCCCCTGACTGTTCCGTTGGCCAATTTTTCGAAAATCGTGAGCAGTTTTTTTCTTTTTTCCATGGTAGTTCTGGCAAGGTCTGGGTCTGTTCTGAGCAGTTGTCTGTAGTCGTACCCTTATTTGCTATAGAAAACCGCTTCCATACTGCTCAAGACTGGTGCCGATTGGCCATTTTTTTTCGAAAATTGTGAGAAATTTTCCTTTTTTATTGGTGTGTTTTGACCAAATCGTGGACTGTCCTGTCTTCGGGTGGTGTCCTGCAGTCTTGTGTGGTCGGAGCACCGTGCCAATTTGAAAAAAAAGTCACATTTTTTCTTGCAGCTTAAACCTTCGGGCGGGTTTTGGAATCGGGGAAGATTCGGCTGCACACATGGAGCGGTTTGGAGCGGGAGCCGATGAGTTGGGCGCATCATCAGTGGTTGTGTGCAATTGGAAACTGGTCGGCAATGAGTTTGCACCAAGGGGAGAGAAAATGCAAAAAGGCCAACTGGGAATGTGAATCACGACTAACTCGGTGACCTACAGAAGAAGATAAGTCGCCGAATTGCAGTCTTGACATCAACTTGTGCGGTCGTGTAAGGTCTGCGACTGATTGAAACTGAACACGTTTGTCCATGGCTTGAATCTTGTGTGATTTTATGATGCTGTCGTCAGCAAAAAAGAACAAATTACAAATTGTAAATTTTGTAATTCTGACCAAGACTGCCGCCGCTTTTGAAAAACAATGTGGTCCTTGTATATTGGGAAGATTTTGGGTCGCGTTTCGGGTTGTCTTCTCTCGTGACTGGCGCGGTACCTTTCTTGGTGTCAACAACTCGGTGACCATCGACGACAGTCTTGACAGCGACAATGTCACTTACTTGTGCCGTCGTTTAAAGGTCGGCGACTGATCGAGGACTGAAAAAGTGGCGGTCGCCAATTAAACATGCTTGAATCATTGTTGAAATTTATGATAGCTGTCGCCTACTGCTAGGCGTTTCAGCATCCCGTGTCTCGTTGACGACGGGGAAGCTCGCAGAGTATCATCCGTTGAAAGGGTATTGAAACAGTTGTGTGTAATATTGTCTAGTGCAACAAGATACTGTAGCCGAATGTTTGAAAAAAATTGCGGTCTTGTGTAAATCGGGAGAGGTTTGGGGGTCGGGGAAGCCTGTCTTCTGTGTGTTGTGCCTTAAATAAGGTGGTCCGGTGCAGATTTGGGTTTCTTGAAAACGCAATTCTGTTTCAGTAATTTTCTTACATTTGCTCATTAACATAAACGGACGGTCATGATCAAAAATGCCCCTTTAACCCTCGTCTTACCAGCCTTTTTTTGTACACACAAACGGTTTACCAAAGGGGGGGGGGGGGTTTGTTTATAAGCCACCCGATGCTTTATGAATTTTTGGTACCAGTGGATAGAGCTATGGTCCTCCTCTTTCCATTAATACCAAGTACCACCTACATAGTATGGCGTCACAGGACGTCATCAAGTTTCGATTCGGCAAATTTGGCATTTTCCACAGAAAATATTCGGCGAAAATCCAATTTTTGCGCTAAATATCGGATTTTTGTGCGGTTTTCAGCTTCTAAATGATGTGCAAATTGGCTATTTTACATAACCATAAGAGTTTTTAGGAGCAATACTGTGCATAATATTTTTCCCAAAAATGCACCATAAAATATCCTGGGGTGGCAACCACCCCCCTACCTTCGACTTTGACGGCATCCCTAACTCCGGTGAAGGTCTACCTTCACATTTTTTTCCGCTAATATGCCTGGAAAGGATGAGAGAACGATTACTTAGAAGCTTTTTGCGAAAGTTTTTGGCATTTTTTAGCGCACCGGAGCGAAGTTCACTGCCCCCCCCGTCCCTTGGTAGAGGAGGGTTAAGTTTTTAAATATCGTACGCAATTCATTTGGATAACTGATAGTACCTTCAAGTAAATATCTTGAAAGAATTCTACTAACACTGGCCCAAATAAAAGCGTTTTCCTTAAAATCCATCACCCTACCTATTCGAACTTAACCAAACCGGTACGCAGGAGTAATTTCACAAAAGGGGAAAAATGGTGCCCTTTTTGCTGATTTGTTTTGATGAAAAAATCCAAAATTGCGAGAAAATTTGGCAATTATGTTCACTTTTTGGCGAGTGAGATGAGATGTTACAAAGTAAAAAAAAATGACACGGGGTAGCTCCCTTATTCGAAGTCTACAAACACAGCCACCATGAAACTTAATTGAAAACGCTTTTCATCGTCGCTCCAAAGGGGAAAAACCCACCCAAAGAAATAAAAAAATGAAGGTCCAAACCAAATGGTGATGTAACAAGCACATCATTTGTGCTTGTTTTAGTCAACCAATAGGACTGTTGCTAATTTTCAATGTAAGGCATAGATCTTAAAGATTTGATGTAGGGGTTGTTTGCACAGTAAAAGAAACATATATGATGGCATCAGCATGAACCTGAATGCCAATTTCAGAGTGAGTAGCAGTTATTCCCCTTTTTTATAAAGCAAAAAAGGTTTCGGTATTTTGTTATGTATGATGATAAGTATTTTTATTTAAAAAAATAAACAACCAAAACCTGGCGATAATATTTTTGCTACAGGGCCCTTGAAATGCCAAAGACCATTTATGCGAAAGGCCAAGTGTAAAATGTGATAGGGATAGGGATGGTGTAATAGTTTTCACGTAGAGTACCTTGAGACTATTATAGTAGTCACATTTCAGGTAATTTACATATAGTAACCACAGTGTTAAGTTTGTTGTTAACATCTACGTCTACCATCAAATTAAAACCTTCGCCAGTGAAATTGGCAAGTTTCTTATGTTATTCATATTGAATGTATAATGTTCAGCACTATAGCTAAACACAAATGATAACCTGGGCATTTTAGATATTTTTAAAGAATTTAAGTCAGATATATCAACGTTTTCTTTAACAGTTTGGGTAACAAAAATCTCTTGCTTTACTTTGGGGTAAACTAACAAAGTTATTTATCCGTCTTTGAGTCAATAAATATAGGTTTCTTAAATAAAAAAAATGGCAAATTGGTAGATGGGGAGGGGTGATTGGATGGCCTATTCGCCACCCCCACTACCTTGCCCAAAGGATGGTGGAAGTGTTCTCCATCCCCAGAATTCTCCATAGCCGAAAGCTATTGTGAAAAAGGGACTTTTGATTGAAAATTTACATACTGGACTAAACATATTTACCACTTCTGATTTGAACTTTGACCTTTTTGTTGTATCCCCATAAACTAAAGGTCGCAGAAAAATATGACTGTATACTTTTGTGATCTCTTGGATCATACCAACAAGTTGGATGTGTTTCAAATGATTGGAGCAGTTTCAATTTTTAGCCATCAGATGACCACCCCAGATGACCTTTACTGACCCCTAACATGAGACATAGCTTACTCTCTGACTTTTCTAGCATTGCTTTGCGTAAATCCATGGTACCTAACACTGGTAACAAAATCGTTTTGTACTCCTCTCAGTATAGAAAACCCTTCTGGCCCATGGCTATATAGGGCACATTCTAAAAAAAAATGCCAATTATTTGCACACAATATTCGTGCAGGAATTAAAAATATGTTGAGAGTATTTGTACCCTTTATACAGAGTAGTCTCATCAGTATTAAGTACTGCTCTTCCTGAGGGCCCTGTTTAAGTAACACTTTTTGTATATACAAGTTATAACACGTTTTAATGATCTGCAATAACAAATCAACGGAAATACAAATTACTTAACCCTTCACAATTAAAAAGAGATAATGAAAATAAAGGAAATTACATAAGTTGTTTCATAATATGTTTGAAAACAGGTACTGAAATATTGGTACTATGGATATTAATTCTAATATCAGATGGGATACTATTCCAAAGTTTAACAGCACGGTAATGAAAAGTACGTAATCCTGATTTTTTTTTATACTTAGGAATAGTTAAGGAGCCACTTTCCTGATATCTTGTAGGATATGAATGCTGAGAAGACGTATACATAAAATTAGACGCAAGGTTAGTAGGTGCAAGATTTGTTAAACATTTGAAAATACAACAGTACATAGCAAGATCCCATCGTTTGTGAAGTCTGGACCAGCAAAGCTCATTTAACATGTCATCAATTGGTGTAAGATTATCAGCACTTAATATGATCCTGGCAAGCTTATTGTGCTGGATTTGCAGAGATGCTAAATTGGTTTTAGAACTGTTTGTCCAAACACTGCTACAATAATCAAAATTAGGCAACACCAATGCATTACTAAGCATGACAAGAATACTTTGAGGTAACAAACATTTAACGCGTCTAATAATACCAATTTTCTTTGAAACCTTTGAATTAATGGTATTGATATGTGGGGTCCATGAAAGTTGAGGATCTAAAGTAACACCGAGGTATTTGAATTCTTTAACATGCTCAAGAACATTATCGCCATATTTAACACTAATATTACTAAATTTACTTACAATATGAGGTGAACCAAAAACCATATACTTTGTCTTTTTAATATTTAAAGTTAATTCATTTTCAGAGAACCAGTTAGCAATAACCTTTAGGTTGTTATTAAGAATATTTCCAAAATATCTGGATCCTTAGATTTACATAAAAGAGATGTATCATCTGCATACATAATTACTTTACAATTAACAGAGCTTGGGAGTGAATTTATGTAAATCAGGAAGAGTAAAGGACCTAACCCAGCTAACAATCGGACGTTTTCTGAACGTTCTAAAAACGTTCCAAGTTGGTTCTTTGGACGTTTCGTAAAAACGTTTTTTGGCCTTTTTTGTGGAAGGTTTTGGACGTCCATAAAACGTTTTATTGGACGTTTTTAAAACGTTTTTAGACGTTATAAAACCAATAAAAAACCTTTTAAAACCTGTTTAAAACCTTTCCAAAAGAGATGAAGACATAAATAAAACCTGCAGAAAACGTACTGCACGTAAATTGAACCAATGAAAGTTTAAGGATGTCTTACAAACATACTGTGCAATAACGTGCTTAAAAACGTACGAACGATTTTAAAAAAAAAACGTTTCTAAAAGTTATGAGAACGCCAAAACATTTGAATCTAATTTGCTAATTTAAACATAATACTTGAAAGAAAAAATAATCGGTACTATATCGGAGCGGTATATTGCAAAGAAATCTACACAGCAGCATATTACACAAGTTCATGTGACAGACACAAAGTACTCACTTACCTATAGCGGGAATTGAACCTGGGACCCTTCGTGTGGAAGACCAAGCCTTAACCATACACAGCTAGACGACTCATATGAGGAAGGTATTCTATTTATATAGGCCTTGACGTGTAGCAGAATAGCGGTTGTATCTTTTTTTCAAAGTGAGTGACCTGATTAGTAACCCATTTCAGTTACCATGAAATTTATACCGCATCTGTGCTGACAGAATTAAATGCAGCACGTTGATAAATAATGCCATGGCTTAAAATAAACAAATAGACTGTAATGAACGTTATTGCTATTTCGTTTCTATATGTTAGTTTTTGGAGTATTTTGCAAACGTTATTGGGACATTTTTTACATTGGTAGAGTCTCCATATATCTAAACATAAATAATTATGTTTATTTGTTTTATTGTTTTTATGTTTTTTAAAAAAAACGTTTTAATTAAAAGGTCACTATTCTTTTGTAAAGTTAAAAAAAAAAACCTTGCCAAAACGTTTTAAAACGTTTTACAAGTTCTTATAAGACGAAGCCGTAATTAGACGAATCGAACTAGCAAAAACGATTTATTAACGTGTTTACAAGCTCTTATTAGACGAAAACGATGGACCCAATCCAGAACCAAGCCAAAACGTGTAAACTTATTTATCAGGTCTTATATACAAGATGAAATAGATGAATGAGACACCTGCCAAACGCTTTTAAAAACGTCTTTCATCCTTTATAAGACGACGACGTAAAGACGAATCAAGAACCTAACCAAAATGTTTTGTGTTTGCTGGGAAATACTTCCTTGTGGAACTCCTATATCGATGTGCTTAAAATCTGATAGTACAGAATCATACAAACAACCTGTTAACGATAACTTAAATATATTGGAACCATTTCAGCTCATGCAGTATTTGAATACCCTAACATTTAGTTCTGATAAAAGTTCATGGTTCACTGTATGCAAATGCTTTTTTTAAATCTAAAAAGATACTCCCATTGCAAACCTTTTATCAATATTCTTGAGTACATATCTTGAAGTCAAGTAAAGTGGTAGCAGTGAAATGATTGGCTCGAAAACCAAATTGGCACTCACTTAAAATATCTGTATGTTAGGAATTATACATTGATTTGAACATCTCTTTCAAGAATCTTTGATACTACAGATAATACTGAAATGGGTCTATAATTTTCTACATTAACATGATCACCCCAGACTTAAAAATAGGTGTCACCCTTAGCATTTTTCCAATCTGTTTGGAAACATTGATGTTGATCCTGAAGTTTATAATAACTATTGTAATAACCCTATAGCCCGATCAATAGTAAAATATGGTTAATAATTACAACACGACAGATTGGTGTCCGTTACGTAGAAAAAACGCTGAATGGCTATTAAATTTACAACACATAGTGTCATTGCTAGTGTAAATAACTATATCAAACTCAAACTCGAATTGAATCTGGTTTGACTTGTTTTTATTGATTTTTCTGACCTTGTTCTGTATCTTCTATTCTTTCTAGATTCTTTTCAGTTCAACCAACAATTGTTTGCAAGTCAAACACATTTTAAACATTTTATTTATGTGCTACTATGACCGTTTTATTGAGTAAAAATGAAAGTTTTACGAATTATTTAAATAAGCTCTTCAAATAAGTAAATTACGTAAAAGGACCCGGTAAAAGAATCAAGTAAACGCAACGATAGTTGGATTTACTGCGATTTGTAACTTATGACATAAATAAAGCTAGTTTTTGTAAACCGTATCCATTTCATTAAGTACAAATTTAAATAATGATTCTGCGTCTACTCATAAATCAAGGAAACCGTTTTGCACCGATTTAAGTATGCAACAAATTTTTTTTTCTGATTGTATTTAATGAGTTAATCAATCAATCATGCCTTAAGTATGTTTTAATGCCTATAGAATTCGACAGAAAACTGATTTGCAAGTACCTTTGAAAACAGCAAGTGCCACTGGGGTCAACAATTAATGATGTCAAAGGTATTTTATTAATGCCTTATATGCTTTTCATGTTTATAGCATTCAGGAAATAGATTTTACATTAGTGCTTTTGTAAACATGTTTAAAGGTATACGATTAAAGGTATTTTAATTCATAATTAATGATTATATGATACATATACTGCTCACATAATTCCAGTTTCTTTTGTTCGGAAGAAAGTTGATAATCATTTACTAATTGATTTAAAGGTGCAACGAGAGATTTTCACATATCAGGGCCCCTTTAAAATCGAAAGTACTGATTTTTGCCCTGATGTAAAGCTTTCTATCAAAAATACCCCCATCTGAAAGGATTAAGCTGAGAAATGGTTCTTTGGTACAAAAATTGTGAAATTTCTAATTTCGTATAGGAGCAAATACGAAATTCAGCCTATGTTTTATATTGAAATATAAGCAAATCAAAATCACCTTTTATCTATCTTTTAAGACATTTCTGTAGCCAAATCCCCCAAATACAAGGTAAGAAAATCTATTGAGGGTCCAATTTATTACGAACACCAGTTATTGCAGGTTTCAATACAGAAAGAAATGAAGATTATTCTCTAACATTGATATTGTATTTATAATTCCCAAGTCGTACCCCAAACATTGAGTCTACATTGAATATCCATTGCAAAATAATTTTAAGGCTTAATTAAAATTAATAAAATCTAAAAAAAATCTCTATCTCTAACACATGCAGGTAGAACTCCATCTGCATCTGGATGATGCGATGAGACCGGCCTCATTACTTGACATTGCCAGGTATTTGAACTTTGTCTTTTACACCTTTGACCATAATTCGTTAATGCCAATTCTATCATGATGTTAATTGCCCGAAGATGTGTGGAAGACCGTTGTTTTGAAGTCAATTAGAAAACAAGGATGGACCAAACATCCTTAAAGGGCTGACTCAGAGATTTCGAAATATTAGTATTTTTGTGTAGTAATTAAAAAATCGGTTGACTAAACTAACCGCTATTTCAAATAAAATGCTTAATTCCAAAGTTAGAGAGAATCGGCATTTTTCGTTTTCATGCAGTACCCATTATGTACAGTATAGTGCCATAGATACTGTGTATAACAAAATACCGGATCCGGAAATTTTTAACATGTTGTATTTCTAATGAAGGACTTCGATTTCACAGCTTTATTATTTCACGCAGTGATTATAAGTATGTGGACAAGCAATTATGTGTAAAAAGCACATTTCATGTGAAAATTTGAAGGCGCCCTCCTCGGGAAATCTCTGATCTGAGTCAGCCTTTAACCATAATTGTCCACCCTTTCTTATACCGCGTGATTTTAACAGTCATAACCGCACTAACGGCATTAAGGGACATTTCGTGATCCACAGCCCGTCCCCCCTCACTTTAAAAAAAGTGAGATTTTTATGCCATCTGAACAGTTGGTCCAAGTATATAAATGTGTGTGCCTAATATCTTACGTGCAAATTCGTTCTGCAAGAAATTCGTATTATGTATTTTCTGTCCGTAAACAGACAGAATTACAACACAGTGTCCATGGGGCACTACACCGTTATCAACTCCCATATGACATGTTTTCAAATTTGAACTCCGTTTATTTTACCACCCCTTCCATATCTCAAAAATGCTCAAGATTTAAAGTTGCATCTCTAGAATACATATTTTGAATCAGTATGGTCAATCCCACAGCAGCCAGCAAAGTCCCGCTGTGCATGGATTACACCACATCAGTCACGCACTGCTGCCATTTCAAAACACGGACATTTACTTCGCATTTCCAGAAAATCGATGACCGTGTGAAATTATTTTGTCTAAAATGGGTTCCTTTTTAATAGCACCCGAACCGTTCACACAAAAACTTCTACCGGGGTCACATATTTTTGTTTTAAAACCGTATATATCAAATTACACCCGATATCAAATTTCCACCGACGCCTACTAAAGTCTTGAAGAGGACTCTTATTTGAACAATGACCTCATAACAATAGCTCCAGCGGGATGTTGTCGGCTGCCTGGTGGGTCATCCTATAATCCATTAACATTTCGGTACGCGACCTCTTTTTTGCAAGTCTATGCAAGTTTATGGTTTCTTGCCGCGGACTATTTAATTCATTCTTTTCTGGTTCGGGTTGTTTTTATAACTGAAAACTTTCCGTATTTCTATTATCATAAATACAAAATTTGACTGGATTTAAATAAAATCCTTCCTGGCAGAGCTCGCGGAAAGCTTGAAGAGCGGTCATTATTTACGGCCGGAGATATAGGCTGAATTCGACTTCCTTTGTACAAAGATTTCAGTTCCCCGTTTTGTTTTCCGTTCAAAAATCGCATTCCCCCTCATCTAGAAAAGTTCTCCATTTAAAAGTTTCATGTACCCCTCTCTCCTTGATGAAAATTTTTAATGCCTTCCCAATCCCACATCGCTTAGATTTTTTCGTAGTCTCTCTCCCCCCTCAAATCCTCTATTCGCCCCTGACGTAAACCGAGACGGTGCACTGTTAGAAATTTCCGTAAATTAAGAAAACAGATTTTCCGTAAATTTTACCGCAAATCTGTTTTAGAAAACCATAAAACTGTTCATTTACGGAAATATTTCAACAAAAAAAAAAAAAATTTTTTTCCGGCAAGCAAAATTTCCGGACTTTTTTTCGTTCTGTCAAATTCTGTCTGTCTGTCCAAAATACACCTTTTTTTCCATAATAAGAGATAAATTCTGTAAAATTCCTGTCAAAGTTCCGTTAATTTACAGAATTCTGTAAATTTACCCTAAAACGGCAGGACTTCTGCTCCAAGAAATTTCCGTAAATTTACGGAAATTTTTCTAACAGTGATAATACAGACCATTTTTTGCCACATAAGCGATATGTTATTGTCTTTACTATACCCGCGTTTCAGAAATTCAAAATGTTCAAAAATAATAAAAGCTTTGCTGAAAAACACTAATTTGGAAACGGCCGCGTACAGGAAAATTAAAATTAATCTTCCATTTCTTAGTTACTGTCATGAGGAATATTTTTCCTGGGGGGTTAACGCCGGTTTTTCTTTTAGACAACGAGGCATGATCTGTCAGAAAACACTGCCGCTGAAACTCGACAACGTGTGGCGTGGGACACGATAAAGAGGGATTGGGCAGATTCTTGGATCTTTCCGCCTTCTTTATGTCTATTATTGCGTAAGAAATGACTTGTAAAACTCCCGTGAATATTTATGTATATTTATCTATATTATGCTTATTATTTTTTGTCGAATTGGTTTGATTGATTTTGTGTAGAAAGTCATATCCCTTACGTCAATTTTTGCCACTTTTCCAAAATCTCGGAGCGCACTCCTGCCTTGTGTTTTGGTGAAACTTTGCCAATAGTTTGATCTGCAGAGCTGGTAGATCTGAGAAGTATATTATTATGGTTGGTATTCTGAAAGGGAGACTAACTTTAGACCTGGGTTTAAACCAGGTTAGTCCTACAAGAGGGGACCTTTTTTCCTTTCAAAATACTGTGAAAGTTAAATGTAACGGGTGAGGAAATTCCTCATGGATGGGCTAGAACAGCCCATCTATGAGGAATTTTCTCACCCGTTACAGCACACTTTTAGAGTATTTTGAAAGGTCCCCTCTTGTAGGACTAACCCTGGTTTAAACCCATGTCTAAAGTTAGTCTCCCCTTCAGAATACCAACCTATATGTTTTAATACCACATCAGATACAGTAAAGCTGTTGTCTGCTGTTGTCTTTGAAGCTTAAAGATCTTCGGTTTTTTAAATACAAAAAAAATGCGACAGACGAAATATGTGGAGAGTTTTACAACCCCGACTGGTTGACTGCTAAGATTTGTGTCGACGAGGGTCCTATCCCAGCTCGCCGTGAACTGAACTAAGCTATCTTCAGTACCGCCTCCGAAAAAAGAATTAAGAACTAAGAGATTTCTACGGATTTGTTACTCCTAGAATATTACAGGTGCAACGAGAGATTTTGAGGAATTCTAAATATTGTTCCATAATAGTACTTTCATATAGATTAGGGCCCCTCATAGATTTCTTTCTTAACTTGTTTTGGCTTCAGAAATGTCTTAAATAGAGAAAAAGTGATTTGATTTGGCTTATTTTCAATAGAAACATGGCTGAATTTCGTATTTGCTCCTATACGAAATTAGATTTCTAAATTTTTGTACCAAAGGTTCATGTCTCAGACTGGGGTCGTGTTGGAAGCCTCTCGCCGCGGGCCCTGTTCAAGGCCGACTCAGAGTATTTCCTGAGGAGGCGCCCTCATTTTTCAAAACAATGGGTGATTTTTCATGTAGCATAATGCTTGTCCACATACTATTCACCGTGTGAAATTGGCTAAGCTTAAATCGATGCCTTCATATAGAAAATCACAACTCGTTAAAAACTTCTGGATCCGGAAATTTTGTTACAACACACATATCCTATGGGACGTAATACTACACATAAATGTTTTCTGCTCAAAACCGAAAAATCGGGATCAGCTCAAATTTTCGGAATTTACATTTTAGTGTATCATCTTAGTTCTAGTTGACTACTTTTTCATTATTACACAAAAAAATAATATTTCGAAATCTCTGAGTCGACTTTAATGTCCACATCACCTGTTGTGTGCGTAACTGATTCACAACTTAAGTCCAAACCCTGTTTTTAAATAATATAATCATTGATGGATTTATATAAGCGCCCCAAACAACAAGTCACTGAGCGCTTTACAAACAACTAACCCTACAGAAAGAGTATAAAACGAATGAATTTTCAATAAAACCCTTAAAAATAGTACAACCTTAAAAACTACATTGAGAACCAAATTAATAATAACCAGAGACAAATCCGTGCTGCAGCAGTTACCAGAGCCATGAGATGCAAACGACGAAAAACAGCAAAGAGCAAGAAATGTAGCATGCTGAGGCAACTCACTACCGCTCGACAACACAACTATTATAAACAAACGACCTTACAAAACATACAATTACAAACATACAGAAAGATTATATTAGCAACAGCAAAGGTTCTTTTTGTTTTAAATACAGGGACCAACTCTGGAGCCCAAGGTATATAGAAGAAACTTATTAAAGACGGCATTCCGTTCCCCGTTAATGTATTTCAGAATAAAATCACAAATCACTAGTAAATGTTCCACATGCTATATGAATCGCGGTCGACGGTAAGAGATCAATATATCGCGCCCAAAGCCCTGGACTGAGGGGAGAGGTTCCAGACTTCACCCAACATCCAATTTAGTGTCAAAAAGAAAACATAATAAACTTCGAACATGAACAAATTTATAAAATACAACAACGCGAATATGGTATGGCACTCAATAAAGCATAAATATATAATATGGGACTAATGGGAGAGTCCAGAAAACATCCCCTAGTCCAACAATGTTTTCACTATTGCATCAAAACATAACATTGCACCTCGCAGAATGAATGAAGGCAACATGGCCCATCGCAATGGAACTTACATCATCAAGAAACACAGTAACAACATTACACTGCTGGGCAAAATGCTGCAATAAAATATATGTGTTTTTTAGATGTGTTTAAACATAACTAAGAGCAGATGCACGACGAATATGAATAGGAAATCATTCCACAAACTCGCAGCACGCCTAGCAAATGATCTGTCACCACCGTAGTATATCGTAGATGTTAATGGTAAAATCAAGCGAGGTTCAATGCTGATCTCAGAACTCTCGGAGGTATATACAGATGAACAAGATTGTGAAATGAATTCCGGTGCCATCCCATTCAGGCTTTGTCCTGTGAGCAATAGATCTTATGATCGCTCTCTGCTGATGGTAGCCATGGACTTTTCGAGCGAGGGTGGTATGTGCTCACGCGTGAAACGCGAAGGAACGAGGCGCACGCATGTGATTTTTGAACCATTTGAATTTTACGAATATCACGACTTGGAGTCCATACAAAAGTACGGTTACCGAAATCTAACCTCGATGTAACAAAATCATGGTCAGCTTTACGGTTTATCCTCTGTGAGAAGCTTGCGTATTTGTCCGAGCTTTCTTATACCAACTAGAGCTCCTTGCAAAACGTTATTCACCTGCTCATCCATCTAAGAGTGAATCCATGAATAACACCGCGGTTCCTGGCGCTGGGCGAAGGATTGATCGTTACATCGCCACTCTAATGGGACGGCCTGAAGCAGGTGAATTGCCGAACTTAGAAGAAAAATAATTAAGCTCGGTTTGCTATCAGTCACAACTCAAATTATTTCCAAGTGGGCAACCATGATCTTATATGAGCGACCACAAGCCTCGAGTTTTTTTCATGGCTAAATGGCGATCTTCAGGCGAGAAAGTCAGATACAACTGCGTATCATCAGCAAGATTGATGACTTGATGCATGTGACTCAATAATGTCTTAAGGTCGGTGCACTAAAACGAGTGAACTAAAGGCCCCCCCCACTGATCCCTGTGGGACACCACAGATCTAAGGCAACCGGGGTCAGATGAAACTTGTCACGACGACCGATTGCGTTCTGCCGCTAAGGTAGACGCAAACTATGTAGTCGGTTTCCCATTGACGCATACCGATTAGGGAGCCACTCAAAGAAGTTGTTTGTGGTTGATGAGATCAAATGCTGCACTACACATCCCCAAGGCCAAGCCAACCAACAGCACTTCCGGGCGCTTATCCAAAGCAGCTAAAATGTCATTTTGTACTTTGATTTGGCTTTTCTACACACTATGAAATGTCCTATTCAGATTTGCGTAAAGCGGGTAAATGGTTGTCAGTGAGGTACTTTTGCAGTGCTGCGCAATAGCCTCTCCATTACCTTACCTAAAAAAGCAAGGTTTGATATTGGCGATAGTTGGATAGTATTATTGATGTCCAAGTAGGTTTTTTCAGCAGCGGACGATGCTAGCATGTTTAAGCGATGAAGGAAACATCCCAGAATTCAGAGACTGTTAATTACTTAATTACTTTCCGTCATAAGGAGAAGCTCATCGGAGGCACTTTTGAAGTTACTACAGGTAGTGATTTAAGGGGCCATGAGTAATGGAAGCAGATTTTATTGCTTTCAAAACTTCATCTTCTGTAACTTGAGCAAATTGTCATCAAACGTGGTTGTGCATGAGTGAGAACTGTCTATATCTAGATGTAACGATGACATTGTCGTAGAATCCATTTGTTTCTGCAGCTCTTCTTGATCTTGTCCACTGAAGACCGTTGCAAACTTATTAGCCAGTTCCTTGGTGTTTTAAAACACGACAGTGAACATCTTGAAGACCCCCCCCACCTAAATTCTAGGCGCTGAGCTACTCACATAGGAACTTTCCTTATGCAAGCACCAAAGCTGTATCCTGCAGCTGCACGTTGAGGGTCTCACCCATGCTAACGGTGACATCATCTTACACTCTCCAGGGAGAACTTAGTGAATAGCCTCCTCCTCCAAGAAACTCACTACGAATCTATAGAGGAGCTTGCAAATCGAAGGTTTTGACCTTATTGCTTCATTCCTCACAACAAGCATGGGAATCGCTTCCTATGTGAAGTCAAGGCTACCCGTGAGATCAACCTGCAATTTTCATGATTAATGAATCGCTGATCCATGGATAACATTTGAAGCAATGGAACCCACTTTTTTTTTTTCAACCAACTTCTATAGCCCCCACCAGCTGAGGCAGACTTCACCTCCCCCAGCTAGTTCTGCGGAGCTCCTTCGTCTGCGGAGAGATTTCAACTGTAGAAATACAAGCTGGGCTACTCCAACATTGACAGAGGGGCAAAGCGGCTCTTGAATGGATTGAAGCCCCAGACCTCCAACTGCTGTTTGATAGTAAGGACCACCTACTCTCTATTCAAGCAGTCATGGGACATGGGACCTGTCCCGACCTGTCAACAGTCACCAGCGCCATCCGATCCCGCTGCTCCAGAACGGTCCCCCCTAGATTTCCTAGATCAAGTGTTCCATGGCCCTATCTGGTCACCAGTGACATCAAGGTCACGATCTTCAGCCTCTCTACAGAAAGAGATGGAATTTCATGAAGCCCAACTGGTCCAGTTCAAACCACTCACCAGCGAACTGTCATCCCCGCTGCCAGACCCGGCCGGCTACACTACTCAAACGATGCATATTCTGACTTCTTGCTCCATGCTCCACCAGCATCTAAACATTCCATTCCACGAGGCAGAAGGATCCCTACACACCCCCTTTTGGGACAAGAATGCGACGAGTTATACAAAGTGGTAATTGTGATACCAACGCTATACTGAAGAATATCAAAGGGCAACGCAGCTACGAGATCTGCATTGGCCAAAAAGAGACGCAACCAGATGGGAGTATAGATCTCCAATATCAAGGAGAGCTTTACCCACTCAAGCCGCAAGGCCTGGCACACCATCAACAAGCTCACCGGGCGTAGCTGTCCCTGCTAAGCAGTGTCCTGTTTCTGCAAACTCCATCGCTTCATACTTGTCACAATGGAAAGTGGCAGACCACAATCCCCACAGGCGAAATCCCACTCTCGTGCTGTTAATGCAGAGATTAACAGCTTCTACAAACCTCTCCACCGTCAAGCCCCATGTCCAAACCATTCACCTACGATGAGATCACCGAAGCAATTAAAGTTCTAAAGATTGGGAAAGCTCACTGGCAACGACAACATCATACAGAATTCTTGAAGAATAGGCATCCGAATCTTGCGATGGCTCCAACTCTTCCTTTCTACTTGCATGGGACGTCAACTAGTCCAAGGTCATTGCAATCCTGAGCCCAAGAAACCAGCAACGAGCCCAAGAGTTCAATTTCAACAGACACCCCCCAACATCTGCTACTATCTCACCTATACCTGCTTGAGGCGACTGATTACTCGGCAGGATCCAATGATACGGTCGATGCAATTTTCCCTTTCCCGCACCCAAGCGGGATTTCGAAGAGGTAAATCAACCACGATAGATGCAAGACTAGTAATGACATCGAGACAGCCCTTCCAGAAGAAACAGAAGTTTGAAGCAATCTCATAGACAGAATTCTGCTGCCGTACGATACAGCTGGCATCGAGGTCTTTACCCAGCTACTCAAATCTTCCCTGATGTCAAGCTGTGTCAATCAGTATGCTTCTCATCCAAGACAATCTTTCGTCCTGGAGACAATCAAATGGGCACGCAGTAGAAGAAACGCAAACTTCGGATGGTGTCCCACAAGGTTCTGTCCTGCCACCCAGTCTTTTCAACATCTACGTCTCAGCTATGCCAAAGGGAGATTGGTCGCAGTACTCCTACGCCGACGACACGGCAACTTGGAATATCTGCTGATTCCTTGAGTCCTTATAACAGTGTTGCAGAAAGACCTAATCACTGTAAGCCAATTCTTCCACCGATGGCAATTGAAACTCAGCAAACCCAAGACGTCAGCTCTGTTTTCCACCTTGCACATCGACGCAAAAGAAACTTAACATCATCTACAGATGGAAAAAAAACTTTCAACATGACCCACACCGAAGTACCTTGGCGTCACGATGGACCGCAGCCTAACTTTCAATCAACACACCAGGCATTCGCTGCCAAGACGCACTCTCGTGTCAACCTCCTCCTCAGAAGGCTCGCAGGAACTGGATTGGGTGCATCTTTTGACGACCTTACCAATCATACATCAACTGGTTGCCTTGGCATACACAACTGCTTAATACGCTGCACCGTATGAGTCACAGTGTACATTCACCATTTTCACACAAGATTGATGTGGTTCTGAATGATGCAATGAGACTTGTTGATGGTTGCCCTTTTGGCGACTCCTGTATAATATCTTCCTCAAATTCTGTCTGGCATAGCTTCTGCAAACTTTAGGAGGAACCTTCAGACAATCAAGCTCTCCAAAGAAATGTGATGAACCTGGCAGCCTAATCCCCCCACCACACCCTTTGAGGATCCGAGAATTTTCCACGGAATCACTTTGCTACCCAATCCATGACACTGCATCCACAGTAATCCCTATCGATCATCCGGGATCAATGACAGATGGTATTGAAGCAATGGTAATCCCTCTACTTCGAACCTAAAGCAGTTTTTTGGACAGCCCAGCTGCACGCCCAAAGGCTGTGACCTTGCATAGGAAAGCATGGGTCAAAAACCTCAACAGACTCAGAACTGTGCGGTTGGTCGGACAAAGCACTTCCTTCACAAGATCGATATGGAACTTTCACCAAACAGCGTTTGTGAAGAGCCACAAACCATTAACCATTAGCCACATCATAGTGACTGTGAGGTCTACAAATCCCCAAGATGAATCCCAGGCCTGATCAAAATGGATGATGAAACTATCATCTGGTTAAAGACGGGGATCGTCCACTGGTGCATTTTGGATTTTCTCAGCTTAATATCCTTTCAGATGGGGATAATTTTTGATGGAAAGCTTTACATCAGGAGGTCAAAATCAGTACTTGATTTTTTAAGGATACCTGCATGTGAAAATCTCTCGTTGCCACCTTTGAATTAAGCTGTGCAGACGCCTTCTTGAAATCTTCACTGGAGGACACATCATCCGTTTTTCAACGCATCGCTTCTTTTTATTCTAGACCTAATCGATCGCCACCATCAGCATGAAAATTTCTGGCAATACTGATAAATTTTTATTCATAAGATCTTCTTGATTTGATTATATCACTTGTAATGGTTTTCCCATTCCATTTCTTGAACCATCGGTTAACCAATAAAAAAATAAAGTGTGTGTTATTAATTAACATTCGGATCATTATATGAGCACAAGGCTCATTTTGTTTTGTTTAACCTTACCCGCATAATTGTATAAAATCCCTGACGCAAATGCATCTTACATTTCAAATTATATTCAAAGCCTATGGATAGAGTGAGACGAGTTACATATGACCATCATCAACTGCCTGATTTCAATTTCCTTGTTTGAATATTCTTAATAGGTTCGATAAGTTCATGCGCTAAGTAAACTGAATGATCGAAGAATAAAACATACCAAAGCTTATACCAATGGAACAAAGAACATGAATCTAAAAAAAAAGATAATTGGAACATTTTTAGGACAGAAACATTTTTAGGACAAGCAGGGTAGCACTTAGTTCGCATTTTGTTCTAATCTTGTTTCTTAGAGCGACAGGGAGCATTAGAAGAATCGCTTATGAGTTCTATGCGAAGACAAAGCAAGGAAGGGATTGTAGATCGAAGCCCATTTTTCAACCTATTTTCTTGCATCCAAAGACGTCCCCCTGGTATGGGGACAGAAACCCGGTGAGATGGGGGCTAGAGAGGTTTTTGTCGCTTGGCTGTATCCAATGGGCTTCAACGAGGTTGTGACCAGTTTTTTGGGTGTGAACACGATTAATTATTGTGCAGTCAGAGACAAACCAGTCAGTGAACGCAAGTAAGAACGCTATAGAATCATGGGACCAATGCCACTTCTGGTTCAGAAAATGTCTTAAAAGCGAGAAAAAGGTGATTTTGATTTGCTTATATTTCGATAGAAAACATAGGCTGAATTTCGTATTTGCGCCTATACGAAATTAGGAAATTCTAAATTTTTGTACCAAAGTCTCATTTTCAGCTGGGGTCGTGTTGAAGCCTTTTCGCGGCCGGGCCCTGTTAATTTCACATCACCTGTTGTGGCGAACTGATTCAACAATTAAGTCCAAACCTCGTGTTGTAAAACACACAGTGAACATCTTTAAGACACACCCTAAATTCTAGGCGGCTGAGCTACTCACAGAGAACTTTCCTTATGGCAACCACCAAAGTTTGTATCCTGCAGAGGAACGTGAGGGTCTCACCCATGCTAAGCGTGAATCATCGTACAGCTCTCCAGGGAGAACGACGTGAATTATCATCCTCCAAGGAAAACTCCCTGCGATCTGAAAGAGAAGCTGCAAATCGAAGGTTTTGACCTTATTTGTTCATTCGCACAACAGAGCATGGGATCGTTACTATGTGAAGCAAGGCATACAAGTGAGATAACCCTGCAATTTTCAATGAATTCCTGATCCAGTGGATAAATTTGAAGCAAGGGAAGCCACTTCACCAACATCTTAAGCCAACCACCAGCTGAGGCATACTTCAATTCCCTTCCAGTAGTTCAGCGGAGTTCCTTCGTCTTCGGAGATTTAACTGTAGAAATACAGCATTGGGATACTCCAAATTGACAAGAATGGCAAAGCGGCTCTTTGATGGATTGAAAGCCCAAGACCTTCACACTGCTGTTTGATAGTAAGGATCCACCTACTTTATACTCAAGCAGTCATGGGACATGGACATGTCCCGACCTGTCAACAGTCAACCAGCGACATCCGATCCCGTGCTCCAGAACGCCGTTCCTCCTCTAGATTTCCTAGATCCGGTCATTGCCCTTCAGGGTCACCAGTGACATCACGGTCACGATCTCCAGCCTTACAGAATGAGATGGAATTTCAGGAAGCCAACTGGGGTCCAAGTTAAAACAACTCACCAGCGAAACTGTCATCAACGCGCAGACCACCCTTCATCAACATCAAGATGTATTCTTGACTTTCTGCGCCATGCCCACCCAAGCAGCTAAAACATTCCATTCCAAGAGCAGAAGGAATCCCTACGCCCCCTGTTGGGACAGGAATGCGGACGACGAGTCATACAAAATGTATTGTAATACCAACTGCGATTACTGAGAGAATAGCAAAAAGGGCAAACAGCTACGGATATGCTTGGCCAAAACAGAGCCGCACCAGATGGGCGAGGGAGAATCCAATATCAACTTTACCCCACTCAAGCCGCAAGGCCTGGAACACCATCAACAAGATCACCGGGGCGTAGATGTCCAGCTAAGCAGGGTCCTGTCTCTGCAAACTCCATCGCTTCAGTACTTGTAACAATGGAAAGTGGCAAGACGACACTCCACAGGCGAAGCCCACTCTTGTGCTGTTAATGCAGAGAACAGCTTCTACAAACCTCTCCACCGTCAAACCCATATGTCCCAACCATTCACCTACGATTGAGATCACCGAAGCAATTAAGGTCTCAAGAATGGAAATGCTCATGCAATGACCAACATCCCCATACAGAATTCTTACAGGAAAATGGCACCGAGCTTGCGATGGCTCAACTCTTCCTCTTCTATTGCTAGGGGAACGTCAAACTATTCCCTCCAGATGGAAGAATTCAAAGGTCATTGCAATCCTGAAGCCCAGAAACCAGCAAACGAGCCAAGAGGTAAGACCCATTCGCTACTATCTCACATCTATAAGATGATTGAGCGACTGATACTCGGCAGGATCAATGATACCGTCGTGCAATTTGTCCGGGACCCAAGCTGGATTTCGAAGAGGTAAATCAACAAATGATCAGATAGCAAGACTAGTTACTGACATCGAGACAGCCTTCCAGAAGAAAGCGAAAGTTTGAAGCAATCTTCAGTAGGGGACCTAATTGCTGCGTACGATACAGTATGGCATAGAGGTTCTTTTTAACTCAAGCTTCACTCAAAATGCTTCCTGATGTCAATTGTCAGTTCATTATGACGCCATGCTCATCCAAGACAGAACTTTCGTCCTGGAGACATAAAATGGGCGGCAACGACAGTAAGTAGAAAGCGCAAACTTCGGAATGGTGTCCCACAAGGTTCTGTCTGGCAACCCAGTCTCTTCAACCTCTACGTTCTCAGATATGCCAAAGGAGATTGTTCGCAGCAGTACTCCTACGACAGGACGACACGGCACTTGGAATAGCTGCTGATTCTTTGAGTCCTTAGAAACCGTGTTGCAGAAAGACCTAATTCACTGTAAGCCAATTCTTCCACCGATGGACACTTGAAATCAGGCAAACCAAGACCGTCAGCACTGTTTTCCACCTTGCAACTCGATGCGCAAAAAGAGACCTAAACATCAGCTCAGATGAGAAAAACTGTCCATGACCCAACACACCGAAGTACCCTTGCGTCACAATGGACCGCAGCCTTACTTTCACTCAACCCCAAGGCAGTCGCTGCCAAGACGCAAGCTCGTTGTCCAACCGCCCTCAGAAGGCTCGCAGGACTGGATGGGTGCATCTTTTGACATCTTACAATACATCAACTGTTGCCTTTGGCATACTCCACTGCTGAATACGCTGCACCATATGGAGTCACCGTGTACTTCACACAGATTGAATGTCGTTCTGATGATGCAATGAGAACTTGTTATTGGTTTGCCTTTTTGGCGACGTCCTGTAGAATATCTTCAATTCTGTCTGGCATAGCTCCCTTCAAACCTTAGGAGAACCTCAGACACAAGCCTCGCCAATACCTTGATGAATCTGTAAGCCTAATCCCCCCACCACAAACCCTTTGAGGATCCGAAGAATTCACGGATACTTTGCTACCAAATCCAAGACACTGCAGTCACAGTATCCCTATCTATCATCCTGGATCAAATGCAGATGGGTATGAGCAATGGTCATCCGCTACTTTGAACTCTAAAGCATTTGTGGACAGCCCATCTAGCAAGGCCAAAGGTTGTGACCTGATAGAAAGCATGGGTTCAAACCTCAACAAACTACTCAAACTGGCGTGGTCTACAAAGACTTCCTTCACAAGATCGAGTAGAACTTTCATTCACAACCCAACTGCGATTGGGGAGAGCCATAAACCATTAGCCACATCATTCATAGATGACTGTGAGGTCGACAAGGTCCCAAGAGGACTTCAGGCCTGATCATCTGGATGATGAAACTATCATCAGCTGGTTAAAGACGGACCGAGTTCTCATCTCTTCCACTTTCCCCACTGTATTTGGATTTTCTTCCTTTCGTCAGCTTAATTCCTTTCATCAGATGGGGATATTTTTGATGGAAAGCTTTATTTACATCGGGTCAAAAAATCAGTCTGTCGATTTTTAGGGATACCTGATCTGTGAAATCTCTCGTTTCAACTTTAAGCTGTGCAAGACGCCTTCTTGAAATCTTCACTGTGAGACACATCATCGTTCAACTGCAATCGCTTCTTTTTATTCTTAGATGACATAAATCGCCACATCAGCATGAATTTCTGCAATAACATACATTGTATTCATAAGATCTTTCTGATGTATGATTATTATCACATTGTAATGTTTTAACACCCATTCCCAATTTTCTTGACACCAATCGTTTTAATCAATAACAAAAATAAAGTTGTGTTATTATATCCCATTCGGATCATTATATGAGCACAAGGCTCATTTGTTTGTGTTTACCGCAATATATTGTATAAAAATCCCTGACGCAAATCATCTTACATTCAAATTATATTCAAAGCCTATGGATAGAGTGAGACGAGTTACATATGACCATCATCAACCTTCTTGATTTCATTTCCGTTTGATATCTAATAGGTATCGATAAAGTAATGCGCTAGTAAAACTGAAATGATCGAGAATAAAACAATACCAAAGCTTATACCAGATGGAACAAAGAACAATGAATCTAAAAAAAAAGATAATTGAACATTTTGGGAGAACATTTTTAGGACAAGCAGGGTAGCACTTAGTTCGCATTTTGTTCTAATCTTGTTTCTTAGAGGCGACAGGGAAGCATTAGAAAGAATCGCTTATGAGTTATGCGAAGACAAAGCAAAGGAAGGGATTGTATATTTCGAAGCCCGATTTTCACCTGATTTTCTTGCATCCAAAGACGTCCCCCTGGTATGGGGGCTAGAGAGGTTGTCGCTGCTGTATCCAATGGGCTTCAACGAGGTTGTGACCAGTTTGGTGTGAAAGCAAGATTAATTATTTGTGCAGTCAGAGACAAACCAGGTCAGTGAACGCAAGTATAGAAAGCTATAGAATCATGGGACCAATGCACTTCTGGGTTAATTTGACAAAGCAAAACTAACGGGTTACTATATTTTGCGCAACGAAACGAAACGAAACAATCTCAGTGCACCCATTTGATTAAACGCTCTCCGTTCCCTCATAGTATAAAATGTATGATAACGGGAATGAAATGGGTGCGCTGAGCCTGTTTCGTTTCGTTGCGCAAAATACAGTAAGCCGAACAAACGCGTATTTCGAGATTATGTTGCAGAAAACAATCAACATTTTGAAGCCCAAAGTTTGCTTAGATAAATGAATCATTACTTCACGTTAGTGAGTTGTAAGATTTAATTAACTTTCCGAATCATGCCATGTCCAAAAGCTACGCACTGAATTTCAACATGGTCCTGATTTTCCAAGTCTGAAATCAAATAAATCCTTTAACATGAACAAAGCCTGCACATGGTCATTGTCTATTAACGCTCTTCTATTACAAACAAATTGTCCTAATTTGATGTTCTAAACAGAATCCGTCCGATCAACCATTGCTTTTCCTCTAACAGGATGGTTGACCATCTCGATCCATTAATACTTGAATTCCCATTAATATGACACTTCTTCCTTTCCTCCTACCCCTTTTCTCCTCTTCCATCTTGTCCGACCTTCCTCTCCTTATTTCAGAATGGTCAATGGACTGTGTTCGTATCGCCCAGGAATTCCAAGATAGACTGGTTGTGGGTATAGATTTGGCTGCCAACGAAGCTGTGCCCATGGATCCCAGGCACATAGCGGCTTATCAGGTAATTTCTCATAAAGATAACAGTCTTTATTTTTCTTCATTCATCAGGAGTTCCTCATGAAATCATTGTAAGGCATGCACTTTCACCATCAGCATAACATACTCGTACTTATTTTAAATAATTCTAATACTAGTTGAAGTATATTTATCATAATTTTACTTTGTCGGCATTATTTTTCCATGACGTGACGCGACGTACGCCAGCAGTGTCAATTGGCAAACGAGAAATGGCCAAAATCCCCAGAAAATCATAGTACTTCATAGTTTCCTCAGAACAGCCTGTCCTTTCCAAGGTACACTTCTCCCTGTTCCCGTGCAACTCTGGTTACGCAATACAGCTTATGTTTCAACCAATCAGCCGATTACTAAAACAAACATAGAATGTAAAGAAATAAATGAGAGGTTTAGGAATATCATACAAGTATATAAACGCAACACAAATAATTCCCCCTCTAAACAACCGCTACTAATTTCTTACGTTGGACAAGTTCACAATATTTCCATAATTGTTAGGTAACTGTTGTGTGAAAATTAGAGATTGAGCGCAGATTAAAGACAAAAAGCTCCACACTTTCAAAATTCACAAAGTGATGTCCTTATTTCAGTTGATTGACAAACAGCGAAAATAAAAGTTGAGTTCTGTTCGGTAATGTGCGTACCCCTCACACTCATCAAATGACCAATGATATTGGTGTATACATGGTATTGATGAGCCTGGATAGATGCTGCTGAGGGATAGCAGCCCATTCCTCCTGTAAAAATCGTGGTTAAAGAGACACTGGCACATTTGAAAAATAGTGCGCCCTCAAGATTTTTCAAAATCGATATTTTTGCATGGTTGTACAGGCTTATATACAAAATACCTCACTCGAAATGATTAAGACCAAAATCAGCTCCATTATGGGTAAACAGAAAACGATTGATAATTTAACGTCGCCGGAGACGTTAATTCAGCAGGCGACGACGAAAATGGCGTTTATTAACACAAGAACACGACACGCCAGCTATGCAAGTATCACACGCTATGCACACTGTTTGATCGGTCTATAAACCTTTGCTTTTAATATCAGTGAGTACGCCAGTCAAAAATATTCATGTAATTATACACATTTGCTGATTAAAGTTATGGAAAATCTAAAAGTTGGAGTACAACCTTTACCTGGATGTCTTTATCCTCATATCAATGTCCCTGTCTGTTTTGGGGTATGTTATTTTTATGTGTAAAATATATCTCTGTTCTTTGAATGGCCTAGACTATCATTTGAGAGCAAATTGAAGAAATTTCATATTTTGTGAAAATGTGCCAGTGCCGCTTTAAGTTCTCTGCATTGACACGGGTATATGCATATACGTAAGCTACAAAGAATTAAGCTGGTCCCAAAATATGCTCAAGGGATCGAGGTCTGGCGAATTTGTAGGCCATACCATTCGTTGGATGTCATCACAAGAGTACGTTGATCTGCCTTCCTCTCGTGGACTGGTGTTGTCGTCCATGAAGACAAAGGCATTACCATAGGCAACAGCTTATGGTACAACATGTGGACAAGAATTTGCATGACATACCAGTCAGCACTCAGATCTTTTTGTATTTGATCTGCGCTCAGAACCGATGTCTCTAATTTTCACACAACAGTTACCTAACAATCATTGAAATATTAACTAATCATGACTTTGATTAAGTTCCTACATAAGAAATTAGGACGTGACGTGACGCTGTGTCACGGTGGTATCTGCCGGCAACGGCAGACTGAATTGCCGGTGTGAAAGTAATCATAGCCCGGCAGGTATCATAGTCCGGGCTCCATAGACAACAACGGAATAAAGCGTGAAACCAATGTTGCGTGAAGAGTCAACTGAATCGATTGCCCTATTGTTCACCATTGTTCCCGGACTGTGAGCCCGGGCGACTATATCTCCTGCCACACCTGATCCGGCAGTTTTGGCCCGAACTTCATGATTGTGTTTTGCAAAAACTTACCAATTTAGCAATTGTTTGGTAGATATAAAATCAAGATAGAAGATAGATTTTTAGACATTTAATCGTTAAAGTTTATCACTAAATGATGTATAAACGATTTTGCACCTCTTAATGAACAGGAAGCCTATAAATGTGGAGTTCATAGGACTGCCCATGCCGGAGAATTCGGACCTCCAGAAAACGTCAAGGAAGCCATTGAACAGATGCATGTGGAAAGAATAGGTCACGGCTACGCGGCAATCAAAGATGAACAAATTTATCAGGTATATGGGCAGCTCGGCATCTCAATACCGTGCGTTAAATGCTTAACTTAAGAATATTAAACATATATTCACCAACTTATACTCATGAACTTCGATATATGATATTAATATACACCAGTTCTTCATAAGAATCGTTGACTTATGACAGTGAGAGTGCATTCTTAAATAGATCTCATCATTATCCATGACTGAAGATGACTTATTGTGATAAAAGTTACGACCAATTTCTCGGTTGAAATTAGGCTCGTATAAGTCAAGTCAAGACTTTTTTCGTGATGTTCACCGAATCAACTTTCTTTTTATCCTGCATATCATATCCAAATATTCTACATGTCTTAATCTCATTATAATT
>JAMKCH010019691.1:0-26269 GCA_023653785.1 Ophioderma brevispina
GTTACATTAAACCCAATTACACAACAAGCAAAATACCAATACCAATTGACAAGAAAAGAAAGAAAGTTAAGCGTCATGACCCGTGTAGTTGTGGGTCTGTTAAAGGGAAAACCTCAAAGAGTGGATTCGTTTACGAATTCACGAGGGCGAAGCCCCTGATTGATTTCGAACTACGAATCCACACTTTCTGTAGAGGTTCCTGACTTAACATTGCTCAAAATGTAAATCATGTCAGTGACAACTCATCAATCCTTTGACCCCTTTTGCATATTTTACTCATCCTTGAGAGTCTGAATGAGTTGAAAGCTGTTAATTGGGCACGATCAGAGAATCTCGACTCCTTTTCGAGTCCACACATCAGTACTGTGGAGATATACGTTGCTACATGCACAGGTTGCGGTCTTGATGTCTCAGGTACCCATCAGTGGACATGATGGATACAAGGTTAAGCGTAGTTTCGAAAGCTCTTTGCGAAGAGGAATGGGATTTTTGGACAATAGGCACAATGTCACACCCAATCTCCCTCCAACTGAAGAAGCACACACTGGGGGATTAACTATTGACGCCAGACGATGTCTTTTATACATGAGTTTTTACGGGACAAGATTTAATTAATTGTATATTCCACCGGGATCTCAATTGATACATTTACAACCATAATTTCGGATGCACTTGCCATGTTATCCAGGAGGAATGTATTTAGGATTATCCTGGAATATATAAGGCAACGGTATTTATCCTATAACGTCAGATATCAAGTCTCTTCTAACTTCACTGGATACTGCACAACATCCCTTGTGGGCAACCGTGCAGAATCATACACTGAAACCTATTGAACGACCGACTCATGAGAATGTATACCAGGATCAAGATTTAATTGAATGTACTATTCCCCCCGGGATATGCCAAGGATTACAACCTTTACACATGTCCAGATGTGCAAGTCTAGAGGCGTGAAAATTTGTTTCATTTTATACCAAAAATTGTCCGGGAGGTATGGCCAACCTCAACCATATAGGACCATACGTGGACGTGTCGTAAGTATGGGTCTTCATTTTCAACCTTCTGGTATATGAAAGACACTTTTTTTCATGCCATTTAGTATAGTAATAGTTCCCTTTTACAAAATCTTAATATTTTGTTGGGAAAATAGTACGTGGAGTCAAATTTCCTAATCCGAAGCCAAAACTTTGCGAATAACGTCGATTTTTGAGGGAAACTGGCATATTAATGTTAAATTTGGCCATAAAATCACATTTCTTGTTATGCTATACTTTTTCAGCAAAAATTGTATAGATCGGTCATGTTTGCGACTGTCGGAGGCACGTCCCTACCCAACCAGCAAATTAAGACCCCCGTTGGAAATTGTCTCGTGCCCTGCATACATTTTAAAATGGCGATTTATGCCATTGCTTTTGATAATGTTTTGAGTGTCTATCGCAGTTTACAAATGAGCCAAGGTAAATAACGATAAAAAACTCCAGGTAGCCCTAATTTTTTTTTACTAAAAAATACAATGACGTGAGTTCGGCAAAAGAAGCTGAGATAACCGTTTTTGTTTGGCCCTATCTCATTACAAGATGAATGTTAATATAGTGGCTTCTGTTCGTGTACAATAGTCAATTGGGTAATTTTACCTTAAGCAACCCTACGTTTTGTGACCCCTCTGCATTCCCCTAAACTTTTTGAAAAAACCCTAAAATTAGGACCCACGTGTAAAATATAGATGAACGTCCCCGCCCACTTTGGTTTTTGTTTTTGACATCACATTAGGACCGTAAATAGGCCTAATCATAAAATCGGATCATACAACTGATTGAAAAAATCATTAACAATATTAATCACTCGATGACAAAATCCGAGGCATGTACCTGCGTAACAACTCTAAATGATACTTTAACACGAGGCCTAAACAATAACCAAACTTTACTGATACCTTTAAAGTGAAAAGAATTAATCCGATTTTCAGAATTATAATTCGATAAATTCCATCAGTAAGTAATGAAATTCAGCATAGGCCTAAAATGTTTAATAATTATAAATTAAAATTAATCATAGAGTTTTTTTTTACTTTTTTTAAAAAATCCAAATTATAATATATATTTTAAGCCAAAACCGACCAAAGGTATGTTGACATTTTGAAAAATACCTGACAAAGATTGCAGCTCTGAACTAAGTTTGAAGGAAATTATGCATACATGAATAGATCAACATAGATATTAGACCGAAATGGTGAATTTTAAAATCATCACATGTTACAACTGGAGTGCATATAGTTTAAAAAAAAACACCACGTGTACACCAAAATAATAAGTACAACAAATATTCAGAACAACAACATAACTCTCTGTATCCCAATTCGTTATTTTCACATGATTTCTGTTTATGACTTTTGTAGCCCTTTTATATTCGTTCACCCGTAAATACCACACATGGTCAATCTTACTAAATCGTGAGATCAATTGCTACGATCTTCTGTTATACATTTTAATGTGTGGGTTAAATTCCCCGTAGTTCGTAGATACGAATCCAACTTAGACTGATAACATCAGATTCGTAGAAATTACAAGGGTTTTAGTAAATTAGTGACGTCACTGCCATGGTTTAACTTCTATAATAGTTCAGGTGTATTAAGTTATTGAGTCGTCTGATTTTACTTCCCTTGAGGAAATGTCCCTAATCCAAATCTCGGGCCCTATGCCCTTTTAATGTCAAGGTGGATGAAGGGTCATCAGCCCGCGTGCACTTTTGTTTTGCTTTGCCCAATAATATTTCTCCCCTCTAGCTTTCCGGTGTGTGTGAAAGTATATAGAAAGTAGGAATAAAGCGTGAAACCTAGTTGCGTAAAGAATCAAATGAATCGAGAGTGCTTATTCTTTACCGTGGTAGGTGGACTATGACGTCCGGCGGACTATAAAACTTCTAAATCGGGGCAGTGCGGGGTTTCTGTTTATATTTGTGCATCATGTCTTTTTTTCATTGTGTTTTTACTGGGGAGAAAGATCGGTTATTTACCAATATAATACTTGGTCTTTAAAACTAAGGCCTGTGAAACGTCCTTAGGAGTTTACAGAGCGGCGAGGCTGGGTTAGTTATCTAGTTTGGGACATGAGTAAATGCGAATGGTGAACAGAATCATTTTATTTAGTTTATATAGAATTGGGGGCTTGGTACTTTGCCGGGTTGGACATGGTTATTTACCAAGATAATCTTGGCTGTATTCTGAAGGGAGTCTAACTTTAAACCTGGTAAACCAGGGTTAGTCCTACATGAGTGGACCTTTTTTCCTTTCACGATACTGTGAAAGGTTCAATGAACCGGTGAAAAATTCCTCATGGACGAGCCGTTCTCGGCCCTCATAAGAATTTTCCACCATTACAGCATATTTTAGAGTATGTTGAAAGGAAAAAAGGTCCACTCATGTAGAACTGGTTTAAACCTGGGTCTAAAGTAGACTCCTTTCAGAATACCAGCAATGTCTTCTTTAATATTAAAGACACCAGTGGAACTCATTAGGTTTTACTATAGACGTGGGGCTGAGGAGTTGCCTTGTTTGGTCTTTTCCAAACGATGTTTAGAAAACACATAATAACTTTTTTCAGGTAGTTTACATAGAAAATTGGGGTCGCTTTGTAATATATGCACTTTCTTACTTTGTAATAGCCATGTGGACTTGGTATTTTTGTTGGTTTGGTTACACTTATAATTGAGATCAACCCAGGTTAATTTTCTTGTAGGTTATTTTGATATTGAATATTGCAATATGATAAGCTTAAAGGTGATGGAATACTTCTTCAGTAACTGTTTGGAAAATCCGTTGTAAAGGTGTGCAACATCGGATATTTGGGGGCACCCATATATTGTGTCAATAGGAGTGATTTCATATAGGTAAGACCCAAATAGATTTTTTAGTTGTCTTCTGGCTTACAACAAAAGGCAATTTGGCCATGGCTTTCATCGCCTCTGCAAATTTAGCATCGGACGCGCCCATCCAGACGCTACATCGGCTTTAATTTCATTGTCAAACCATGTTTCTGTTATATGTGACCTTCGTTGTGAGTATAGTGTAACGGCTCTTTTGATGTTACAAATTAAACTGCTACTCTATTGGACTTCCACAAGCTTACCTTCAGCTTACCATGGAAAGCTGCCGAATTTGACCGTGTGTTGTGTCCACATTACCATTGTGGGTATATGTGGACTCTGGTGCCCTGGCTAAAACAAACCCTATGGACGCCAGACTCACACTTTCCAGACCAGCTAGTCTACCCCTGAACTTGGCAAATATATAACAGAACTACGTGACTTCTAAACCCTATCATTCAATGTCGATGGAAGTGCATTTTAACACCAAGCTGAGCGGGTGACAGGCCTGTCCATAATCGATTCAAGACTTTTATTTGTCAAGCCCGAGTTTAATAATGCCACAAAATCAAGCAAGAAATTTATTCAACACAATCAAAACGTGGTCGAGGCTGCCAAAACCTCAGAAACATTACAGAAAAACGCATGAAAAGACTGGCTCGTTTGACCACCCGTAAGCACTTCACGCAAGCGCTCCAGAACTCATAATCGTCTTACAAAGACCGTGATAAAATTCAGAAAAAAGGGTATCCTTCAAGAGAAAAGAATTTAAAAGAAAACTTTTTGGTCATGCTCCAACGCAAGCTTGTAATGGTACCCTTGATAAGTGACCCCGTCCGAATTTTTCCAAAGGATCGTGCTGACCTATTCTATCCATGCAAATATTCTGTTCGTGAGGATCTTGATCTCAAAAGACTTCATGGTTCCCCTACATTCGGTCAACTAATGCCTCGTTCAATCATTGAGGCAATCCGTCCCGTGAAGGAAACAGGAGGTGATACAAAAAAAGAGCAGTTTCTTCTCAGCTCCGGGGCCCGAGCTTAACTTACGGATCCGAAGACGCTGCCGTGTATCCAGCACTATTTGGCGACTCTCATATAATAAACTGTTATACACTTCGCAAATTCCACCAGCGTCTCGGTGCTCATCGTCCATCACTCTGATTTACAAAAGGGTAGGTCGAGGCACCTGAAACTCAGGATGATTGCACTTCTCCACGTTTTTGGCAAAACTGCCATCAAATGTTAGCTTCGGCGAACCACTAGTTGCTGAAATACTTTCCTTGACCCTTCTGTTCAGAAAGCAATTTATTCGTGGTATAAACGGAGTGATTGAACACAACCAAGTCTTGATGAAATTATCTGTCATGTGCCAAAAAAAAAAAATAAGCGGAATGTACCATAACATTCTTTGACCTCGAAGATGCTTTTGGTTCGGTTCCTCCACGCTTTGGCTCAGTCCTCTCGTTCTATCTACGTTTTCATTTTCCACCAGCTGTCAAGCACATAGAAATTTTAATGCAGACTCCAATGCAGAGTTGTTACTCAAGATTGGGAGTCAACAAAAGGTGTTTTCCAAGGTCTCCACTCTCTCCCATCATTTTCTTGGCAGTGTTCAATCCACTCTCTTAGAAAAACTTCAAGAAAAGGGTTTTGGCTATTAGATTAAATGGTATTAAATATCTTACCACCCCATTTGCAGATGACTTCAATCTATAACTACTAAATAAAAAAAACGCACAACGAATTCTCATCTCAATGAAATTTTCATCATGGACCAATCTTGAATCTTAAACTCAAACCAGATTAAAAATGCAAATCATTGTCTATTGTAAGTGGTAAACCAACATCTATTGTGTTTAACTTGTCTGGTAATGATGTTCAATTCCAATCAAAAATGAGCCTCATAAATTTCTCGGTTCTCATCTCTGTTTTTTTCTGGAAAGCAAGAAGAAGTGTTTGATAATGTCAGGACACCTTGCTACCCCGGCTTGGAGAATCGGACAAACCTTCTTGTCAGAGGAGTTTTAAGCTTTCAGGTGTAATAAAAACTACCTTCTTCTCCACCTTCATGCCGGTTCTTGCTCACTGTCCATGACATACAAAAACAAAACCTTCTTGCTCTCGCGCGGTCAATAGCTCACAGATACCTAAAAAATTGGATTGGGTTGCCTAGATCAGCGACAACACCAGGTATTCTTCACATTCCTCACTTAACCGACATTAAATCTATTTATGAATTGGTACCTACCATTCCTTCTGCTGCCTATACGTCATCAAGGCTTAAAGGCAGTACAAAAGTTAATCATGTTTTAGATTCCCATGCCCCCGTTGCCAGAGAATCTTAATGGGTCCAGGAAGTTTTTTCTTGTGGTTACTTGTTATGCAGAAAGTAAATTTTAGAATTTTGCAATGAAAGTACCACCCATGTCATCTCATAAAATGATAAAAGCTGGGTTAATCAAATCTATCACCATGATGAAATCAATGAAACGGGATCAAACATTTTAAGATCTTGTTGTCGCAGGGTGACAGTTACGTGTATCCATTCTTTGAAAAAGGCCGATTATATCTGGAAATCTTTATTTCAACATGCCCAAGGTGTAATGAAATTTTATGCTCCACTCTTTCCCTTGACAACCCCTCCCAAAAAAAAATAATACTTAGCGTTGGGGTAAGAAAGACAAACAACTGTAGTCTAAATGTTTTGAAAGGAAACGCTTCCTCATGTATTACATTCACTGCCAGGTCATTCTACAGCAAGGCAGGTACACATGGCGTCATGACTCTGTTCTGCGTATCGCGTCCAGGACACTCTTCGCGAATTGCTGATCCTGCGTGGACCTTTTAATTGCGATCTTCCGGTACCACAAAGTTCGGGCACCACTGTCCCCTCCGGATTTCTGACAACATCAACAAGACCGTACCTGGTCCTCATAAAACCGCAAGTCTAAAAAGATCATTGCCATCGAACTTACCATCCCGTTCGAACAAATTCCGCAACGCACTTCACAAGGAACGACCGCAAGGGTGAACAAATCTTCAAGTTGATCGTGGACCTTACAAAGAACAGGTTTATGATGCAAATTATTCTGTAGTGAAATTGGGTAGCAGAGGCTTAATTTCTGATGATAATAAGTGGCATATCAAAAATATTTTCACCTCTGTTTCACAAACCCCCACACCCCCCGCTGGGCCATAACCTCACAACATCATGTGGCAAGAATCATCCAAACCCAATGCTCATAAACGTGCATACTGCTTCTTTATCAATTTTTTACGCAAAATACGAACAAGACTGGTCAATTCTCCCTTAACATTTTGAATTTGTAAATATAGTATAATTTTGAAAAACTTTTAATTTTTTTTTTTTCATATTCTATTTTGTATATTGTGTATTTTGTATTTGGTCATTCATTATCCTTCAGAGATATGGCCTCTGAACTGTCCCTCTTTTCTCCGACGTCGTCTCTGAGTCTGGATTTGTTCACCTTGTTGGACTATTTTGTTGTTAGTTTATCGTTGAATAAAGATTGAAATGATAATAAAAAACCAATTGTGTCTCTGCTTCCTCACAGCAAGCGTGCAAATTAACAAGACAGCGCATTGGAATAGGCCAGATTCAGGATATGCCATCTCCTTCTACCAGACTGGTTGGACACGAATGTAGGATACTTAATCGAACAAGTTTTGGTTAGAAAGGACCCGTATTGACATCGAAGTGGTATTTAATGTATACCAAGTGTGGTGTGTGTGTTTAAAAGCGGTGGTGACTTTTCCTCCCTCTGAATAGACCATTTTGCTGCCATCTTGAACTTAGTGCATTGAAACAGAACACAAGTTTCTGATCAGCTCATTTAATCTTTCTCAAAATTTTTGATAATTTCGAGTTGTTTTCTCACATTTCCTACTTTTTGCAGCCATAAGTGGCCTGCCATATTGGATTTGAAGCATTAGAAGAGTCAAACAAGAATACCAAAAGTGAATTGGGAGGGTTGCACATAACTAACCATTTTATTTTGTTGTTTTGTTATTCTTTAGCGATAAAGGCGACTTTCAATTGTTTGACCATTTTGGCAGGCCCTCATGGCGCCATCTTGGATATCCGATAGCATCGGGATATTTTTTCAAAACTGTTAACAAACATCCCAACTGTTGTTAGGACCCTAAAAGGCACCCTAAACAGTTGGTGTGGGTAAGTTCTGTGGGGGCCACGTGTGGAAATACATCCTCCCGACTAATACATTTTTGGGAATCCTTATGATTAGATTGACATATGGCATACCTTTCAACAGGATTGTAACTTTTTAAAGTTTGACCCCTTGTAACTTAAATTGCCCCTAATGAAAACGGGATAAACAATGAGAGTACTAACTACGCTAGCAAATGATATAGAGGGGTCTATACTACCTACCAAGTGTGCCAAACCTTTTCTGAAGTGAGGGGTAGACGATGATGTTTTGACCTGGACCCGTGCTCCTCATCTATATAGATCATTCTAGCTGTTACAAGGATCTCACTCGAAGAATTAAGGTTCACATGAACTTTATTGTGATCTATACAGAAGTTTTCTACTAAATGGTTCTGTACAGAACCAAAACGATTCTGTAAGCTCCAAAGATCACGTTTGTATTTAATATTATAACCTTACAGAATAATTTAGAACTTTGTTGGTATATAAAACAGTGCGTCTTGAAATTAAAAGTTCTTAATCAACCTGAGAGGGTTCTTTAAAGGATTTTTTTTAGATATGCAATTGTTTCGACAGCGCCATGTTTTTCATCATATTTTGGTGTTAAAATACACGCCATGAGTTTTAGGGCGCCGACGGGCGCACCTATTAGCTGGCTTTGGAAACGCGTTTACGACGGGGGGCCGGTAAGTACGTAAGGGAAGCGGCCCTAGCGGTGTGCCTTACGTTTCCGTGTTTGCGAGGCACCGAAATACCCTACAAAAACGTTCAATTTTCTCGCTAGTTCCTATAGGTTCGACACCCCCATTACATCATATTCAAAACAACATGTAAATACGGACCCCTGATGGCAAAAAATATCCCTAGAACCCCTTCGTTTTCAAGAGATAACGTTAATCCTCGCTGCAGTACTAATATAATAATCTTTCGCAGTCTGTGACACCACTATACACTTTCCGACCGCCGGTAGGAAACTGTAGCCAAATTGGGATTTCTACGTTACAAATCCGATATATGTTAACATAGCGGATGTTTCCAAATATATGGTGGAAAATTTATGAGGATTTGGGCTCGAGATTCTCGATGACCTAACAATGAATTCGTGCGGCAGAGATTTTGAATCAAGAAGAAGCTCTCCATTTTTTCCCTTGCGAAATTAAGTAATATTTTTAAAAACACGGTATAATGGTATCCTCCACGTAACAGCCACTATTGGGTCATGTCAATCGTAACCCCGAGTTGTATTTTCCTCACCTGTGACGCATCAGCAGATTACACGAGTATATAGCAATTTCCTATGTAGCGCAGCGGTTAAGGCGCTGATACACTTGCACTATATTTCCCCCCGTTAGTCCTGGGTTCGAATTCGTTCAAGAGAAGTTTTGATTTTTTCACATTGTTGATATTTAGTTTTGTTCTTGTTTTGAGCTGTTTGTACCAGGAATGATGTGCCGTTGTTTTGTTTTTTTTTTTCACCCTTTTTGTTTTTTAAACAACCACACAGCTTAAATTGAATCACGAAGTTTGGGATAAGTAGGCCAAAGGAAAAACAATAATAATTGATAAAAATTACAACGGAAACAAAGAAATTAAATGTTAAACTATATACAATACAAAATAGAAAATTCAAAAGAATTACCAACCATTGATCAATGAGTGAAAAAAGAAAACGCTAAATTACAATAAAAAAAAGAAAAGACAAAACGATAAGATTTTTAAAAGAAAACAATATTAACTTAAAATTAGTTTAAAAATACATAAAATCAATAAAGCAATTAAATTAATAACAAAAGTAATGACAAATAAATGTAAAAATCATAACCAATGCAACTAAATAATACACCAATAACAAGTAATAAATAAAATGAAGTAATAAATACAAATCTTTAAATAACAAAAAAAAATAAAGATAAGTGATAACCTAATAATAAAACAAAATTACAATGGCAAACAAAAGAAAATAAATTTTAATATAAATAAAATACCAATAAAAATTCAAAAGAATTAACAATTGCACAATGATGACAAATAGAAAACGCTAAAAGACAAATAAAAAAGAAAAGACGGAAACATAAGAATTTAAAAGAAAAACATATTAAATTAAATTAATTAAACATACAATAAAATAATATAAGCAGATTAATAAAACAAAATTATTAAGGCCATGGAATTTGATGTTAGTTTTCCTTCCGTTTGATGTTTCGAAAAAAGGAGTAGGTCATTCTTTCATTATTTTCAAGATTTCATATAATGTTTACGTCATTGTATCGAAAATTGGGTGTCAAACCCTAAATTCATAATCTAACATAGACCTTTATCACAGTTGGATACTTTTAAGTAATATTTCCTTTAAAAAAAATCATTTCAAGATGACATTGAAGCTCGCGATCGCAGAATTATGATCACGAGCATTGGTAAGAAACTAAAATGTTCATTATTAACCACTAGTAAACCCCCTCAGCCACAAAAATATTTAATGATAAAACGACATGCCTGATTATGAGAGCTGAACCGTTTATGAATCTGTATTTAAGATTTCCGGAAAATAATGACTTTAAAACCATCTAATGAAAAGTTTTGACAAAATGAAATTTGGATGCGAGTACTGGAACTAAATATCCAATTCCATTGGCCTATAACAAGTTAATAAACAAAAATAATGTAAAAAATAATAACAAATGCAACTAAAATACACAAAAATACACGTTGATAAATATGAACGCAAGGATTTTGTTCAGGAAAGATGTGTCGGTGGTTTATTAAAAAACTAATGACAATACAAACAGCAATAATAAATTTAGAACAATGAACTTGAGCATAAATACCGAACAACGTTAGTAAGTATTAAAAGTTTCAAAAAAGAATTAAGAAATACTCAAAATATCGAATACAACAAAAATTAACGAAACAATAAAATAAGCATTTAAATTAGCAAATAATGACAAAATATTAAAACTAAAAAAGTAATACAAATTAATTGCAACGAAATAAAACCCGAATATTAAAATGAAAAAAGCCAAATACATTAAAAAAAGAAAATACCGAAGAAAAATGTTTTTTAATAATTCTAAAAATAAAAAATAGAAATGTTATATTAATGTTTATAAATTGGGGATTAAGATTTAACAAATATAATAAAAATAAAATGATCAAAAACAAATATACACTTCAATTTTATAAAAAATAATTGTAGTATTGGGTTTTTTTTTTCAACGTTAATTTTTGTCATTTTCAATTTGGTGAAAATGAAACCTAATTGGAATGGGTTTGGTGGTGAAGGGGTGATCTGGCACACACCCTGTATAATGTGGACCCTGGCGTTGTTTGGAAAGAGAACCCCGGGGTAGTTTGGGGAAATTGAACTCTGGAGGGGGTTGAGAAGGAAATCTGGTCAAGAGGTTTCAATGTATGCAAATTAGTATTGCACATTTATATTCCGTCAAGTGCTTCTGCCCAATCTCATATAGCGCATGACGGAATCAATTGTAATACCAAAAAAGGACCATGGGTAGTTGGGATGGGTAGTTGGGAATTGTCCATATAGATAAAAAAGGATAAGGTGTGGAGGTAATGTAGAAATGTGCCCTGGTGTAGTTGGAAGGAGGAACCTGGGTTAGTAGGGAAAGGGCCACTCTTTGTAGATGAGAATGGGGATCTGTGTTAGTTGGGAAGGACGCTCTGTGACAGCTGTGAAGGGCTCCCAGACAGTTGTGGAAGGGGTCTTGGATAGTTCGAAATGAAGAAAAGACCTTGGGACTTTGGGACAGCTAGTAAAGGGCCCTGGTATAGTTGCAAAGGGGGCCCCGTGGTCGGTAGTCAGACAGGGACCCTAAGGTGGTGACAAAGTTTAATAATGCTACAGGTTACGTCTGATAAGGTTCACCAACAACTAAACTGTTCATACTATATTTTTGTATTTCAATATATATATATATATATATATATATATATATATATATATATATATATATATATATATATACTTATTTCAAACACTTTTTGTACTAAGCAAGTTGCAATAAAACTTCACGAATTCAATCTGATATCGTGTCTACCGTTTCTTTCTTACATAAGTATTTCCCAACCACATAGAACAACCCAAACAAGACTCACTCCTTGGGGCGCCCCTTCCTTTTTAAAGGAATTTTTATTATGGTAGTAGCTACACAGCCACAACCGAGAGACGGGATGATTGCCTGCTATGGATAGTGTTCACCCCGAGTAGACAGGGATGATAACCTGCCGCGTATAGTGCACACCCTGAGTAGAAAGGGGTGATTACCTGCCCGCGTATAGTGTATACCCCGAGCAGACGGATGATTACCTGGCACGTATAGTATAGATGTAGCGACATTATAGTGCTGCCGCAAGAGCCCGAAAACCCTTCTATTTTTCGAGTAACCGGTGACCTAATTCCGTAGGTTTATTGAACAAAGAAAAGAAAACAAAAAAGTAAGTTTTAAACTTGCCTGCTGTCCGGATCGGCCCCATAAATAAGCATACTCGGATATCTGTCATGCACGACAGAAAATACAAAAGCATATTATTACATGAAGAAAATTACGGCTTATTCCCTCCAGGTTTAATTTAATATATTTGTAAAATTGTTTAAAAAAATGGGAGGGGCATATTTTGCTGGAAATGTCCTCTTATCTCTTTAAGCTTAATACATTAACATAACCATGAACATTTCATTGAAGAGATACAGGGACATAGCTCACTGGGGATACATTTCGGTAAATTTGTTTGAAAATGCTACAAGTCATATCACATTTTAATCACCAAAAGCCACAAAATAGAACAATCGGATTTATATATTTTATACTTTTACACTGTGAAGGTCAACATTTTAAAGGGAAAATCATAGTGCTGTGTCTGGGGGCATGAATACATAGTTTTGGGTCATGAAGGGGGTAGCAGGTCAAAATAGGCCAGGTAGAACACACCACAGCGGTATGCATTTTAAGGAATCTTGAATTTTACGAGCAGAAGCACTCAATTGAGTACAATGGGCCATAAAGGTAGGAGAGAAGGAGAAAGCTCTATTAAAACAATAATAGCACATTTTTTTGAAGAGCGCCCCCAATTTTTTTTTAAAAAAATGAGATTTTTACACAGTTGCATTGGTAACTGGCTAGTAAAGTATACCTGTGAATGGTTAAGCTCGAAAATACCTATGTGTCACAAACGAAGGAATTTTGTAATTAGAATAATTATTATCGGAGATCTCCGATAATAATTCAACGGCTGCTGGAAACAGCCTTCCAATGTGAAATAGCCGGGAAAGAGCGCCATGTACGTGTCTACGCTCATCCATTAGTTGTTTTATTGGTTCAGGCAAGTCAAGTTAGAGGTTATTTTCTCAAGGTGGCACTATTTCATCATGGACGGACATAAACGTAGCATTTCTAGCTCTGCCGTTAAGTCCAACCTAGGATCCCAATTCTAATGACAAAATCGCTTATTTTATGATAAATACACGTATTTTTAGCATTCTCGTTCGCAGGTATAGTTCCCTAGACAATTAACAACGTAACTGTGCCAAAATATCAAATTTTGAAAATTGGGGGCGCTCTTCAAAAAATGTGCCATTATTGCTCGATACCCCCCAAAACCCATTTCTGGTGCTGCCACTGTTCAGAGAACCATCTTAAATGATTGAGGTTTGACTTTTTTGTGTGCTTTGCTCTCCCCCCCCAAAAAAATATTGCTCAAGTAAGTTAATATTATAATCCCCTTCTTCATCCTGACAGTATCCGCTCTGTGAAATGTTGCCCCCAGCCCCCTTGCCCACCAAGATGTATTGAAAACCAAAATGGCAAAAATAAATTGATATAGGGCCAGGCCTAGCCCTAGGCCTACTCGTTGAATGATAACAGAATGTATTCATCTGTATATTTCCTAAAAACATGAATACTATAAAATAGATTTTGATTACATTGCAAATAACAACGTAACATACAGATAAATTTTTTAATGCTGAATGCATGTGCTCAACATTCAGCGATGTACATTTACAATGCTGTGGTAAATATGTCGATGGGACGTCCATTTTTAACAATCGCCAAGGGTCTCATATTTCACTAAAATGTGGCCACTTCTGGGACAAACTTAAAAAGCGGGCCATCTTCGGGCACTGTCAAGTTGGTGTCATTGTTTAGATACGGCAGTTTTCTTCCCATTCACATTTCAAATTCTCCAAATATCATACTTTAAGAAATACCGGCGTGTAAACATTCAGTTTTAACATCTGAAAAGTACGAGCTAACTAGAATCAATGTACCTCATCTTAGAACATCTTCTCCTCTTTTTAATAAATTACCTCACTGACGTCAAATGACCCCAAATGACTGTTTGACCTGTGAGATGATTGACGGTGACGTGGTTCCTATCTCAAAATACTCAATAGCAGTATTTAATTTTAACATTTATGCATCATTCAGCATAATTTGATCTCATGTTTTGATTGTACCAATACAATAGTTTTACGACCTGTATTATACGCGCCGGCGATGATCATCGGTCAAAGGGGTTTGAAAGAGCTTTTCTCCAGATTAGACCAGGTGCTACTTTTTGTTTGACCATTGATTCCACCTCATCTATACAAACCGAGTAGACATAGTCCAGAGGATAAAGACCAGTCTGAGCAAATATCGTGCAATTTGTGATAGAAGTATAGCATTTGGTAACACGCGAATATGACATTTATAACCAATTATTCAAAACGGGACCCCGCGAGATTTGACCTGTGGCGGCCGTGTGACCATTTTTCAAAAAAAGTAATTTTAAATGGCTGCCATTCACATGTCTCATATTTCGGTTAAAGCGACAATAATTTTGTGTCTATGCCCATGTTTGAGCCAAGGTATTCAGAAATATGACAATTTTAAAAATATTTTCTGTCAGGTATTTTGTTTTTCCATATGGCCCGTCCATATTGGAGTTAAAAGATGACCATTTACGAAGGGAATAATCGGCCTATTAACTTTTGATTGTATTAAAGCATTTGCTAGTCATCGCACTATAATATACTTCACAAGACCCCCTGTAATTCGTAACTAAATGAAACACTACTCCTGGAAGCCGCCATTTTCAATAAATTGTGTACCATGTTAACGTAATTCTATTCTTGTAATTGCAACCTCAACACGATATACAAATTGGTCAAACCAACATGTATACCGCTGATGTGCGGTACTATTGAACCCCTGCAGACATAACAGGGCAGGTCTGGTACATAACATAATGTTGTTCACGTTCGACTCACCGCGGTACAAACTTTTAAAACGGGCACCTCCTACGTTATGCATATTTGTAATTTATTTAATTAACAGACTTTCTGAGGTGTAGCAATCTATCATATCCTAAAACATTCATACACCATTGATTTTTGTCTAAGCATATATCGGACTACACCATCCCTATTTTTGTGTCTACCTAATTAATACCTCAGTTGAATATCATGCCTGTTATCACAGTAGTTGTGCTCATAGAAAGGTCAAGTTTCATTCAAATTCATTCCACTTGCAGCGTTGTCATTTCAATACTACAGGTATATCAATCTTATCCGCCTCTGCGCTCCTTTGGTACACACAATGATGATTGCATGATACGCTACTCCATTTTGAAGAATCTCCATTACATCTTGCACTTTCATTGGACGTTTCGAAAGTCTACTGGATTTGGGCAACTCTGGTACTTTGATTGTTTGCCTCCATACTGAACCTGCTACGCTATTCTAAAAAAGAGATGCGAGGCTATGCATCTTGTGTTGAGTACGCACGCTGAAAATGGAGTCTGTGTCTCTGGGAAAGACTGAAAATCGAATGCAGTGACCACCATACTTTCGATCTTTTAGTAATGTACACAAATCATATATACTAATTGTTCCTCATTGGATGTTTTTTATTATGATATAATTAATGTATTGTACAATAATACAGTGAATACTACAGAGGACATGGCTCATTTCCAGCAGTTCCTCGATCAGTAGGCTGACAGGATGTTGAGATGGACGCGATACAGTAGCTTGGCATTTGATCCTTCTTTCCCTGTGTGGCCTCCAAGTCCGTACGCTTTTTATCTGCATCTCATGTAATTTTAAGTCTTTTTAATTACAATTTCTGTTTTAGTTAAGCAGATAGTGGTACCAATGTGCTTGTGTTTAAAAAGCATCAATTTGGCAGAGAGGTAGAGAATTAGATTTGGAAAACAATTGATATGGAACCACCTGCTCAGGTCAAGTTCAAAGTCACCTAGAGGTCACAAAGGTCAAATGAGGGCACAATATATTCAAAGATGCATAATCGGTCTAAAATATCAAATATACATGAGAGCTAGTAAATACACTTTTGAAAACAATTTGGATATGGAACCACCTAAACAGGTCGTTCAAGGTCACCCTAGAGGTACAAACGTCAAATGAGGTAAAAAAATGCAGCTAGGCTAAAATAGCCACGATATGCTGAAAGGCAATTAAACTTGAAATATGTTTCTGTATATAGGGTGTTAATGATCTAAAGGGGTGATTTATAGACTAAAAGGATGTTTAGCTTAGTCCCTATGTCCGCCACTGATACAATTTGAAATTATATGCCATCAAGACGGTTCTAAGAACGAGGTGGTGGTCCTCAAGAATTAAATATAGTGGCAATTTCAAGTAACAACACTCTGGTGTGAGATACAGATCTAGGTCAAGGTTATAATCATGGTATGTCATTTCATGTTTTTCTACTCAGTTCCTCCTTGAATGCTATTGAATTCCTCTAATCGCTCACTAGTCCCATCCTGCTGATGCGTATATTAACTGATTAACTCAGTCAAAAGATCACTGACACAAGACTCTTGCTAGGGTGTACAGCGTTTGAACTCTATTACCTCTAATGTGACCTTTGACCCTTGTCTCACATGTTATGACTCCAATATTTTTTAATTGATGTCAATGAACTTCATGTATTCTTTTGGGGCCCCACGTCTTTTCTTAATTCGCCGAACGAAACTACGAACGGCTCATGCACCTTGGAATACACGCGGTATTCCCCCCGTCAAGTGTAAAGGGTACAATCCACGGAGACAGAGCCTGTAATCCAATGGGCGCACTGACCCGTTCGTTTGGTTTCTCGATATAAGCCTGGGACGCCCTGTTTTTTTCTCTATCTTTTGAGACATGGATTCATGCAAGTCCAAAGATTTCACATCTTATCGGCATGAAAAGGTTTTTCTACATAGTCATCTTTTTGCTCCCCCCCCCCCCCCCCCCCACCGCCCCCCCCCCCCCCCCCCCCCCCCCCCCCCCCCCCCCCCCCCCCCCCCCCCCCAACCCCCCCCACCCCCCCCCCCCCCCCCCCCCCCCCCCACCCCCCCCCCCCCCCCCCCCCCCCCCCCCCCCCCCCCCCCCCCCCACCCCCCCCCCCCCCCCCCCCCCCCCCCGGCTCGATCTTGAAAACGGCATTTAATCAAACATGGAGTCCAGTAACTCGTTAAGAGACACAATTGAATTAGCAACATGTTCACTGTGCCTGATAATAGGATATTGAGCCTATAATGGTTTTGACAACACTGTATACACCTTCCACTACTGGTTGCTCCTATTATCAACTGTTTTTCCTTTCGAAGCCTTGGCCTCCTCGGTATATTATATCTTCTTCTGACTGTTTTATCCTAATGAACAATACAAGGGTCTGGAAGTCCAGAGGCCATATACACATCACTCTTAAATGCATCGTCCCCACTTTGACTAGGGTCTAGGTAAATTGCATCTTCACTGTTTCTAGTCAATTGGCCTCAAACCGGTAAATGTGGACGGAGTCTTGCAATCATGACTCTATTCTGGTCGATTATCAGGTGTTCCAGTCAATTTTAACTATAAAATTGTAAAGATCGTATTTGACGATCTTTTTTAAAGTGACATCATGCTTGGTTTACGTTTAGTTAGTTCCAACCACACAGTTTTTAATCCTGTTTTGTCCCCTTACACAGGTGGCCGGATACCCCACACTGCGCAATACTGCTGTGTGAGGATTTCTTGTCGCAAAGAATAATTGCTCAGATGCTCTTCCCCTTACGCCATCCATAGTTTCGGCGTCGCTGGGGCCTAGCCGTGGGCAACCACGCCCCATCATGCAAGGCAGCATGTGCTAGATTGCCGCCGTTAGCTCTCCAGAGCTCAAGATGCTCTTGGCGTTAGCTCTTCTTTTCATCTTCTACCACAGGGTACCCTCCCTCCTCATCAGATTCCTGAGCACCGATGGGGGTGTCGGTTTAGCCGCCGTACTCGTCCCTGGGTTGTAAGTGCTGTTTTCCAGGATACCAGTAGCAAGGCTTCTCAAGGAAACTGAACCTGACATCACAAAAAACAAACCTGATATACATAGAAATCCTATTAGTTTCGTAACACTATGAACCTGTACCCATTGTGCTTAAAGGAGGAGTGGCCCGATTTAAGGATATGAAGTGTTCATCTTGATGGTTGGCCTTCACCTCCAAACCCCACTCTGATAAGTTTCGCGCCGATATTTCAATCCGTTTGATTGCGATAAGCTAAAAACATGGATTTTGGAAGCCCCATAGAGTACTGTGGGTAAAATTAATTGGTCGCCCCAAAATGGGGTAGCATTTCGCTCCTAATTTCCACACAAACATCCTTTGGCTCTAAGATTTCAAAGGGTAATGATAAAATTTGAGCTTCTCTTCTGATAGCAAAATGATGACCACTTCGGGACAAACTGGGGATCTGGGACGAGGCCTATTAGCTATCGGGCCATGTACCTGTAAACACCACCCTAACACTAACAGTTTTCGGCCATAGTCACTTACAGAGTTTAAATTGGTGAGGCACTTTCCTTAATGACGACATATTTGATGTTTAAAGTTCTTAACATTGAGCCAAAACAAATAGCTACAAAATCACATTCTATCATTCGTCGTTTTTGGACGCCGCGTACCTGGAATTGGTCTCACTTTGATGAAAGGCTGTATTCTGCTCATTGTCGTCCTGATATTTCAGTCCTTTTAATCCATTTCCTTTCTCAAATAAGGCAAAAATCTGCTTTTTACTGGTAACCATTAATATTATTGCAGTAAAAAGAATAGGAAACGTTGCAATTAAGTGCATTATCGCTTCTATATACCAACCAAACCACAGTTTGTTTTCCATGATACTTGGCGCTTGATGTATTCAAGTCTGGCTCGCATAGTAAGTAGACCACACATGGATCGACATAACATCGGAACCGCACCTTTTAAGTAACAGCAAAATGGTATACTGAAGATCAAATCGTCGCCATACATAAACATGCAGAAGAAATAACCCAAGCTATAGCTTCCAATAGTCCAGGAACTTTAGGTCTGTGTAAGCCAGAAGGTGGAAATAAATAAGCCGTAGCTGATTTTTCAGGGATCTTTTTCCTATGTTGTGAAGGAGCACATAATTAAAAGTCCCCAGGTTTTCCCCCGTGTGCAAATTTTTTCAGGCCGGATTCAAATGGCCGCCGTTTTGATCGAAAATACAGTTGAAAATCATACAGTTAAAAATACACTTTTACACTAATAGGCTCCAAATGTCAGACCTCAATAATCAGTATAAACGCATGGGGCCTCTTGTGAGTAACGTTCCTCACTGTAAAAACAGTGTTTGAAAAATTTAACGCCTTTCTAAACCGTTTTGCAACTAATCAGAGTACCCAAAGATACTATGCAATGTACGAGGCAAATAAACAATTATAAACTGCATGGCTCGTGTGAGATAACATTCCTACACTGTCAAAAGATGGTTTAAAATTTAAACACCTGTCTAACCTGTTGTACCACCTTTTAAACATTTTGATGATCTGTTATATCTAAGCCACTTATGTTTTGTGAGTTCTAAAATCCTAAACATGTTTAAGAATTTGACAGTAGGTGTTAAGGCATTTGGCTGCAAGTGTCTAGAGAGTTGGGCCATGCTTAAACCATCGTCTTACCAACGCCTTTGTTTGTAACACGGTTTACCAAGGGGGGGGGGGTGGTTACCACCCCCCCCATTTATTTAAAGCACCCGGATGCTATGATTGTGATACCAGTGGATTAGTAGGGTCGGGCTCCTCCTCTTTCCATTGATACCAAAATAAAATTAAGTACTAAACCATAACTAGTATTGCGTAACAATGACAGTCATCAAGTACACGAGAGTCGGCCCAAATTGCCCTTTTTCACAGAAAATAGGGCGAAAAATCAATTTTGCGCTAAAAAATTAGGAATATCGGATTTTCATGCCGGTTTCAGCTCTAAATGATGGCAATTGGCTAGTTACATAAACTTAGAGGTTTTAGAGCCATACTGTGATAATATTTTAAAAATCCTATAATAAAATATCCTTGGGTTGGCAACACCCCCCCCCTTACTTGAGTTTGACGGCTAACCTAACCCCGGTGAGGTACTACCTTCACATTTTTTTCGCTAAAATGACCGGAAAGGATATGTGAGAACGATTACCGAGAAGCTTTTTAAGTTTTATTTTAGCGTTTTAGCGCAACGGGGCGAAGTCGGTAGGGGGGGTGGTAAACCACCCCCCCCCATTGGTTACGACGAGGGTTAAACATTTCTAAGCACTTTTTTATAGTGTACCCACCCCTATCCCACTTACATCTAGACCCATTATTCCTATTCCTATTGGGAAAATTGTAAACTAAGTCTTGGCGGGTGAAAGTGGCCGTGGAATTACTCACAGTACGCTTTACACAAAATGGGTACATTGCCTTTATACCGCAATGTGTACAATTGAGATGCTTGGCTAGACCGTGGGCTACCTCGATTCATTCGGGAACATCAGAACAGCACAAAGACCTCGTCCAGCCAGCCATCCAGAGAAAAATCGGATCTTGATGCCTGTCAATGGCTAGAGGACCACCACCATTGTCAGACATTGACATGACCTGACATTTGTTTTTCCCATAGCCAACTGGGATCATAACAGATGAAGCAGTGAACTGTGACAATGCACTTAATATGGGCATGTCTTCATGATAGACAAAAATTTCTCTGATCTTACTCTTCACCGGAAAGACAAAAGTAAAGTCACTTGCTGCTATGAAGAACACAATCAAAATACGTGGAGAGGAGACAAAGTGATTCCTCAATCAATGAGTTTACAGAATTCAAAAAAAATTGTATCCTAACAAAAGTACTGAAATGAAACTTCCTACAGTATGATTTAGCACCACAGCCAGTCTCTCTTCACAAGAGGACCCAAATCCGGAAGACAGACCCAAGAGTTCTCTGGGGAAGATGATGAAGTCCCTGTCGATTGTCAGAACACAACCTGTGATGAAGCATCTAGTTATTGATGGAGGTTACTTGCCGTCATGCTGTAGTCTAGCCGAAAACCAGCACATTATACCAACGCTGTTGTGTGCGGCTTACAAAGCTTAATACATCATAAGCATTACCATGAAGATGCCACAGTTGTGTTTGATGGATATTGTGGACCTCCATCAACCAAGTCAGCCGAACAGAACCGAACACCTCAACGACTTCCACCTCTTAAGATATCGTGATTGCACCCAATTTGCAAAAAACCCAAAACCCAGGCTGCATTCATTTGGCAACCACACGGCAACAGGCACGCCTCCATTGAACATATTGCCACCACTACTCAGCTCCAGTGGTATCACTGTTTGTAAAACAAGCGAGTCTGATGCTGACACATTAATTGTGTCAACAGCCTTCCAGATGGCGAAAGCTCAGACCATAAGCCAGTAGTAGTTGTTGACAGATACTGATTTGCTGGTGAGTGGTGTTGCACGAGCAACATCATCTATGGACTTGTACATGTTATGCCACGCAGTTCCATGATGTATACAGTTGTGGCGGCAATTCAGCAGACATTAGGGAGCACAAGACATCATCTCTTGTTTATCAATGCGATGACAGGATGTGATACAACATCAGCCCTATATGGAAAGGAACCATAAAGTAAAAGCATTAAAACTTGCACAGAAAGGATGCTAATCTGTGTTCGCATATGGAGGTATTTTCATCGCATGGCGGCATGGCTGCCAATTGAATTGGTATTATTTCAGTAATAAATGAGGGAAAGAATATTAGTGGTATGCTCCACTCTGCTCCCATGCTACAGGTACTGTTTTTACTTGCACATATGTATTATATTGTACTAGGAAACTGATATCAAATTGTGGTCAATGGACGGGGCCATTTTGAATTTTGGTTGTTATTTCAGGAATAATAGGGCAAGAATGTTACTAGTGGTATAACTCAAAATGTGCCCATGCTGCAACTACGGTTTTTGTACTGAATGGAATGCATTATTGTAATTATATTGTAATTGGAACAGATTACATACATTTTGGTTAAAATGGCGGCCATTTTAATTTGTTTTCCTAACTATAGGTCAAAATACTAAGAGGATATACTCTTATTTGTCCCCCAGCTGCAAACTACTGTTTTTGTATGGAATATATGCATTATCTGACAATTCGTGCCCGCCAAACCGATAAATCATCAACTCTTAGGGGGAAATGCGGCATTGTGGAATTTTGGCTGAGAAAATTAAGCACCCGGGGCGAAACTTGGGGACTTTTATATGTGTTCCCTGAACCTTTGACCACTTCCTGAAAAAATTCAGCATGGCTTATTATTCTGGGTTAAAACTAAAGTTCCTGGACTATTGTTACATCAACATCGGATTGAAGGTAAGAAGATTCCTGTAAGAGGTCTAAGGCATCATACAAATGAAGAAAATCAACAATTTTGTCTTGTACATTTAACACAATTGGTTGCCTCCAAATTGGCATTAAAAGCAGCTATGATGGGGGGGATAGTGGTGACATAAACTTGATCTTGTTTAGAGAGACTATTCAGGTTGTCTGGATGGAAAGAATAATTAAAACGTTCATTTACAGTGGACGAGAGAAGATAACTAGAAATAGTTAACTTTGTCTTTGAAGTGCAAATCGTGGTTATTTCACGGTAATAACAGATTTGTTCCATGGATGGACTACAGCGATCAGTTTCTCTTGCACAGTTTTACAAAACAACTTGAGTTACTTTACTATGGGTATTATAGCAAGAAACAATGGGGGCTGTGGAGTTTCTTAATTCTACACTCAAGCAGCAGTGTTGCAGATATGCATGTGCAAAAACTTGATGCCTAACTCTGCTTTGGACAGGACGGGCCCTCTGCATAAACGCAAAGTTATTGCAATTATTGTCTCTAATTGGTTATTGCATATAACTAAGAAGAAACCAAAAGGTCAAATAACAAAATTAATACCATATGCAATGTCCTTGTGAAATTTGCCACCCCCCCCCCATTGTTGGTACCAAGGTCGATATTCTTTGGATGATTGTATGGACCAAGTTGACCTTGACCTTGCGTCAAGGTCACTAAAGGTCAACAGAAAAAATGGCCACATCGTTTTATGATAGTCAGACCAGTAGTTACGGTTAGAGTGGTGGCCAAACAATTACAACATGAACTTCACAAATTTTTACATAGGCCCCTCCACTATTGTACGGTTTGACAGATCAGTATTGGCACTTCCTGTCTTGTAGTCCGTAAATATTTATATTAAACTGGACAGTTGCTTCTCCTCATTGATGTATTAAGAGAGTTCTTCTCTCCTTGAACTTTTTAATTGTTGATTTTTAAAGGTGGCGGCAAGCTTATCACTCACATTACTCGGTGAGATTTTGGTATCAGAAGAAAGTTAATTTTTCCAATTACTCAACCAAAATGAAAATTTTAGGAACGGGACATTTTCCTTTTGATGCTATGAACAAAAAACGTCTTCAAATGTGGTCCACCCCACAGGCCTAATTAAATACACCCTACTATAGGACAATTGAGACATTTTGCTTACTATATCCAAAAGGCTTTCGAGACTGTCACTGGTTTTAAGGTTAATCAAACTTTGTAAGTCAGATGTTTTTAATGCCTTCAACCTTCCTGATGTGAGGGAGAATTAAAGGACGACTCCAGATTCATGATGAGAGCGCCGAATTTTCAAACAAATTGTGATTTTACATTAATGCTCTCCATAAAAGTAGAATTTTGAATACTTAAAAACCTGATACGGATCTCTGGTAATTAAATTGCAATTAGGTACGAAATGACAATAATAGATCGGTTAAAATACGCAGATACCTAGTGATAGTAGTCATTGCCACTGGGTCGTTTTTTGTTTGTTTTAGAGGTCGAGCAATATTCACCTGTGTTTTCCGAGGATAATTTCAGAAATGTATTTTCAACCGTCGTAACGCCCACGTGACCATCATTGCGCAATAGCATGTTTGAATGAGTAAAGAAAATACTGTTGAAATAAGTATAAATTTCCATATATTGGTTTACAAGAAATAGAAATGTACTCATAGTTTCCCTAATAGTGTATGAGTGTTTCAGGGTAGGCCTTGTATGTGAAAAAATTAACTTGAACTGCGTAATATATTTTGGCATGTGAAATGCCCTAAATAATCCCCAACTCGAGTCCTCATAACCTTCATTCGGAATAGTGACATACATCCCCTGGCGGCCCCTGGGACTGTTGCCAGCTTGCGGCGCTACTACTGAAAAACATTTGGAACACGGCCAAGTGGATGAATTACGTTGGGGACAAAATGCTACAATACGATATTATTCCTAACGACTCATCTTTAAGGTTGATAACAGCTCCCTAACCGCAGTGTCACCTCCTTTATGAATGATCCCTCACTGCCATAGAAGAAATTGGCGAATTTTTAATTCGAACCTGTCATTTACTCCAATGGTTAAAAAAACAAAAACAAAATGGAGGCCAAACCAGGGGGTCTGACTCTGACTGTCCACGATAAGCATGCTGATCATACAAGGAGACGAATATACCTAAAAAGAGATTCGAACGCAAGTACCTAATGGAGTGTTTGCAGCGTGCAGCTTGGTACCAGTATCTGATGTTAATTCATCCGGATTCCCTCGACATCGAGAAGCAGTAATAGTTATTCAATACATTTCAATGTATAAACCCAAGATTTGAATTGGCGGGCTATTTTGAAATCAATTGATGCTCACACGTGCGTGTTATTTGTCAAAACGCTTTGAACATAGTTTAGTACTCAAGGACCTTTTGATATAAGCATGGAATAACTGTAAAATGACCCAACTTTTGTACACTCATTTGTCGACTATAGGTAGAATTTGCGCAAATGCAAGGTATTAATGACATTCTTGGATATCTTTCAAAATATACTGAGTTATTTAAAATGTGTATTTTCTCTTACAATATCACAAGACATTGAAAACAAATTTGGACGTTTATTCTCAAAAACTCATATTTTTAAAGACTAGGAGCTAATTGGACGTTTTATTTGAATTTTGCCTTATGTCTAAGAGAATGAAAGTTATTGATGACATGGTCAAACCCATAAATTGTTAATGGGAGCCGGTCCTAATAATAATTATATCATGTTAGGTCATGAATTGAAGAACATAAAAATGGTTAAACGTGCTGATGTGCAGGATACCTTGCTCAAAGAAACTATAGGTGCTCACAGCCGCCACCGTGCGGCCAAGCTCATTCAAGCCGAAACAGACCGGTGTCGATACGCTAGAGCTGTTAACAATGGACTACAGCTTTGCTTCCGATCTCTGTTAGGATTATTTCGTCTTCAGATCATAAAGGTGACGTTCGTGACATTTTGTATCTCATTTCCAACCGGCATAGACCGGATATGTGTAAATATGAACTTCGCCTTTGGCCAGAGGGATCGTTCTGATCAATGACTCCTTCGCCAACCCAAAGTAACAGCGCCTTGATCAAATAATTGAAGGACATACGGGTTCCTAGAAGCTTTATGCCATTTTTCAACATGCAACTAATTTAAAACGAACGATAATGGGACAAAATGAATAGTTAGAAGTATACTCTCACCCTTGCATGCAGTTTGAAAATGTGTCTTTTATATAGAATTTCAGTAGACATTTAATTGACCCATTGTTAACAATGCTAATATCGCTTCCCACATGTGTGTGCGTATTCGGTGCAACCTCAAGCTAATACGTAACAAGATTCTCATCACTTATTTTCTTAGTATAATTATGGAAGAAAAACCGCACGTTGTTTTCCGGGTAGTTATGCGCATGCGTATGATGCTTGGTGAAATTCTCCTTTTATATTTTAGATGGCCCGGTGCGTCGGCGATTCACCGGCACAACAAGCGCCGAAAATCTGAGTTACAAAAAACC